>ARYC01019570.1:0-21994 GCA_000711775.1 Oxytricha trifallax
AAGTTGTTCTAACTTTAATAAATGCTTCAGAATTAGAGGGACATAGCCGGGCTTAAATGCTTTTCTAAAAGCTTAGTTGTAATTTTGCATTTTATCTAAAATGAGATCAAGAGTATCAAATAAACCCTAACTCACAAGCATTACATTCAAAAGATATTTTAAAACTAAGAAGGGGTTTCGGGGTTTTTTCACCTGCTTGCAATTAATGAAATAATCCATGTTAAATTCTGACATGCAAGTTAATAATGCCTTTAAAGAAATTTGTTTCGCGAATCTTTCATGCTTGCTCGCATCTATAACGCTAATTTTCAAAGGAAATTAGCATTATGATTTAGTGACTTGTTACATGAAGCAATTATTGAAATTCATTGTATGGAGTAGTTAATTCTATTTGAGAATATTCACTAGCTTCTAGCCACAAAAAAAAGAGATGCAAAGAAAAAATAATGTAGAGAATTGAAATTTAATTATTTCCTGGCTTATAATTTTAGCCAAAACATAAAGATGGCTACAAAACGTTTGATCGCAATTCTTAACCTTTTGGGAAATAAAAAATGACAATCAACTAGTTTGGTTCATTTTTGCTATATTTTAAGCAATATGAAGCACAAAAGTACAGCAGTCTATAGAGCTCAATTTTAAGAAACTACAAGCATGACTCTTTGCACATGACGATCTTTTTCTTATCAGAGTCTTCATTCAATTCAATACATCTTTTATTGCAGTCAATCTCTTGATAATGGGATTTGGATTTAATTAGAAATATGTCGGAGAGCGTTCTGAACGAAAAAGGTTATCTTTGATAAATTTTATTTTTAATTTTTCCATCTATTTTCCCAATTCATTTGCAATCTAGTAATATACAATAAATTTATTTACTAAAAACAAGTTAATATTTAAAATAAATATTTAAAATGAATATTAAAATGAATATTAAAAATGAATTTTAAAAATAAATATTTAAAATAAATATTTAAAATTTATGGAACTTTTGAGTAAGCTACCTGATTTAGATTTATCAAGCCTATATAATGTTGTTAGATCGTGCTCTCGATAACTTTAATTCAACAATAGAAACAAGCGATAGTCATTATTTTTGCAAGTGTAAAAGCGAGTTCAAATAGTCCAATAAGTTTTAAGTAAATGCATTAATTAATTTTTAACAAGAACGCTATATTCGCAAAATTAAAAAGTTGCTTTTGTCAATTGAAACTTAAAAAGCAGCAATAAACCTAATCAATTGGTCACTCTATCTCTCTCCCTCTTTCATCGAATATGTGTGTCTAGGTTAGATTTTCTAATTACTTCAAATAAGGGTCAACTTCTTTTAATGTTTAAATTCTCATACTAGTCTCTTTTTATTTATTCTATGTTTACTTTCAGCAGTTCCAATTTAACTCTCTTTATTTCAATAATGAGTTCCACATTAGCGATGTTATTGCAAGTTGTTCTAACTTTAATAAATGCTTCAGAATTAGAGGGACATAGCCGGGCTTAAATGCTTTTCTAAAAGCTTAGTTGTAATTTTGCATTTTATCTAAAATGAGATCAAGAGTATCAAATAAACCCTAACTCACAAGCATTACATTCAAAAGATATTTTAAAACTAAGAAGGGGTTTCGGGGTTTTTTCACCTGCTTGCAATTAATGAAATAATCCATGTTAAATTCTGACATGCAAGTTAATAATGCCTTTAAAGAAATTTGTTTCGCGAATCTTTCATGCTTGCTCGCATCTATAACGCTAATTTTCAAAGGAAATCAGCATTATGATTTAGTGACTTGTTACATGAAGCAATTATTGAAATTCATTGTATGGAGTAGTTAATTCTATTTGAGAATATTCACTAGCTTCTAGCCACCAAAAAAAGAGATGCAAAGAAAAAATAATGTAGAGAATTGAAATTTAATTATTTCCTGGCTTATAATTTTAGCCAAAACTTAAAGATGGCTACAAAACGATTGATCGCAATTCTTAACCTTTTGGGAAATAAAAAATGACAATCAACTAGTGTGGTTCATTTTTGTTAGATTTTAAGCACAAAAATTCAGCAGTCTATAGAGTAGTCAACAATCTTAAGAAACAACAAGCTTGACTCTTTGCACATGTCGATTTTCATCTTATCAGAGTCTTCATTAAATTAAAAAACATCTTTTATTGCAGTCAATCTCTTGATAATGGGATTTGAACTTAACTATTAATATGTCGGAGAGCGTTATGAACGAAAAAGATTACTTTGATAAATTATATTTTTAATTTTTCCTTCTAGTTTCCCAATTCATTTGTATTCTAGCAATATACAATATTATTTATCTAGAAATAATTTAATGTTTAAATTAAATATTTAAAATGAACATTAAATGAATTTTTAAAAGAAATCAAATAAATATTTCAAATTTTTGGAACCTTTGAGAAAGCAACTTGATTTAGATTTATCAAGCCTATATTATGTTGCTAGATCGTGCTTTCGATAACTTCAATTCAACAATAGAAACAAGCGATAGTCATTATTTTTGCAAGTGTAAAAGCGAGTTCAAATAGTCCAATAAGTTTTAAGTAAATGCATTAATTAATTTTTAACAAACGCTATATTCGCAAAATTAAAAAGTTGCTTTTGTCAATTGAAACTTAAAAAGCAGCAATAAACCTAATCAATTGGTCACTCTATCTCTCTCCCTCTTTCATCGAATATGTGTGTCTAGGTTAGATTTTCTAATTACTTCAAATAAGGGTCAACTTCTTTTAATGTTTAAATTCTCATACTAGTCTCTTTTTATTTATTCTATGTTTACTTTCAGCAGTTCCAATTTAACTCTCTTTATTTCAATAATGAGTTCCACATTAGCGATGTTATTGCAAGTTGTTCTAACTTTAATAAATGCTTCAGAATTAGAGGGACATAGCCGGGCTTAAATGCTTTTCTAAAAGCTTAGTTGTAATTTTGCATTTTATCTAAAATGAGATCAAGAGTATCAAATAAACCCTAACTCACAAGCATTACATTCAAAAGATATTTTAAAACTAAGAAGGGGTTTCGGGGTTTTTTCACCTGCTTGCAATTAATGAAATAATCCATGTTAAATTCTGACATGCAAGTTAATAATGCCTTTAAAGAAATTTGTTTCGCGAATCTTTCATGCTTGCTCGCATCTATAACGCTAATTTTCAAAGGAAATCAGCATTATGATTTAGTGACTTGTTACATGAAGCAATTATTGAAATTCATTGTATGGAGTAGTTAATTCTATTTGAGAATATTCACTAGCTTCTAGCCACCAAAAAAAGAGATGCAAAGAAAAAATAATGTAGAGAATTGAAATTTAATTATTTCCTGGCTTATAATTTTAGCCAAAACTTAAAGATGGCTACAAAACGATTGATCGCAATTCTTAACCTTTTGGGAAATAAAAATGACATTCAACTAATTTGGTTCATTTTTGTTATATTTTAAGCAATATCAAGCACAAAGGTACAGCAGTCTATAGAGCTCAATTCGTAGAAACTACAAGCTTGACTCTTTGAACATGACGATCTTTATCTTATCAGAGTCCTCATTCAACTCAATAGATCTTTTATTGCATTCAATCTCTCGATAATGGGATTTGGATTTGACTAAAAATAGGTCGGAGAGCCTTATGAACGAAAAGGTTATCTATCTTTGATAAAATTTATTTTTAATTTTTCCTTCTAGTTTCCCAATTCATTTGTATTCTAGCAATATACAATAAATTTATTCACTAAAAATAAGTAAATATTTTAAATAAATATTTAAAATGAGTATTAAAATAAATATTTAAAAAAGAATATCAAAATAAATATTTCAAATTTTTGGAACCTTTGAGAAAGCAACTTGATTTAGATTTATCAAGCCTATATTATGTTGCTAGATCGTGCTTTCGATAACTTCAATTCAACAATAGAAACAAGCGATAGTCATTATTTTTGCAAGTGTAAAAGCGAGTTCAAATAGTCCAATAAGTTTTAAGTAAATGCATTAATTAATTTTTTAACAAGAACGCTATATTCGCAAAATTAAAAAGTTGCTTTTGTCAATTGAAACTTAAAAAGCAGCAATAAACCTAATCAATTGGTCACTCTATCTCTCTCCCTCTTTCATCGAATATGTGTGTCTAGGTTAGATTTTCTAATTACTTCAAATAAGGGTCAACTTCTTTTAATGTTTAAATTCTCATACTACTCTCTTTTTATTTATTCTATGTTTACTTTCAGCAGTTCCAATTTAACTCTCTTTATTTCAATAATGAGTTCCACATTAGCGATGTTATTGCAAGTTGTTCTAACTTTAATAAATGCTTCAGAATTAGAGGGACATAGCCGAGCTTAAATGCTTTTCTAAAAGCTTAGTTGTAATTTTGCATTTTATCTAAAATGAGATCAAGAGTATCAAATAAACCCTAACTCACAAGCATTACATTCAAAAGATATTTTAAAACTAAGAAGGGGTTTCGGGGTTTTTTTCACCTGCTTGCAATTAATGAAATAATCCATGTTAAATTCTGACATGCAAGTTAATAATGCCTTTAAAGAAATTTGTTTCGCGAATCTTTCATGCTTGCTCGCATCTATAACGCTAATTTTCAAAGGAAATTAGCATTATGATTTAGTGACTTGTTACATGAAGCAATTATTGAAATTCATTGTATGGAGTAGTTAATTCTATTTGAGAATATTCACTAGCTTCTAGCCACAAAAAAAAGAGATGCAAAGAAAAAATAATGTAGAGAATTGAAATTTAATTATTTCCTGGCTTATAATTTTAGCCAAAACATAAAGATGGCTACAAAACGTTTGATCGCAATTCTTAACCTTTTGGGAAATAAAAAATGACAATCAACTAGTGTGGTTCATTTTTGTTAGATTTTAAGCACAAAATTCAGCAGTCTATAGAGCAGTCAACAATCTTAAGAAACAACAAGCTTGACTCTTTGCACATGTCGATTTTCATCTTTACAGAGTCTTCATTAAGTTCAATACATTATTGCAATAAATCTCTTGATAAAAGGATTTGAATTGAACTATTAATATGTCGGAGAGCGTTTTGAACGAAAAAGATTTAATATGGTAAATGTTATTGTTAATTTTTTCTTCTATTTCCGCAATTCATTAGTATTCTAACAATGTACAATAAGTTTATTATAAAAATAAGTTTAATATAAAAATTGAATATTAAAAATGATTATTAAAAATGAATATTTAAAATAAATATCAAAATAAATATTTCAAATTTTTGGAACCTTTGAGAAAGCAACTTGATTTAGATTTATCAAGCCTATATTATGTTGCTAGATCGTGCTTTCGATAACTTCAATTCAACAATAGAAACAAGCGATAGTCATTATTTTTGCAAGTGTAAAAGCGAGTTCAAATAGTCCAATAAGTTTTAAGTAAATGCATTAATTAATTTTTAAGAACGCTATATTCGCAAAATTAAAAAGTTGCTTTTGTCAATTGAAACTTAAAAAGCAGCAATAAACCTAATCAATTGGTCACTCTATCTCTCTCCCTCTTTCATCGAATATGTGTGTCTAGGTTAGATTTTCTAATTACTTCAAATAAGGGTCAACTTCTTTTAATGTTTAAATTCTCATACTAGTCTCTTTTTATTTATTCTATGTTTACTTTCAGCAGTTCCAATTTAACTCTCTTTATTTCAATAATGAGTTCCACATTAGCGATGTTATTGCAAGTTGTTCTAACTTTAATAAATGCTTCAGAATTAGAGGGACATAGCCGGGCTTAAATGCTTTTCTAAAAGCTTAGTTGTAATTTTGCATTTTATCTAAAATGAGATCAAGAGTATCAAATAAACCCTAACTCACAAGCATTACATTCAAAAGATATTTTAAAACTAAGAAGGGGTTTCGGGGTTTTTTCACCTGCTTGCAATTAATGAAATAATCCATGTTAAATTCTGACATGCAAGTTAATAATGCCTTTAAAGAAATTTGTTTCGCGAATCTTTCATGCTTGCTCGCATCTATAACGCTAATTTTCAAAGGAAATCAGCATTATGATTTAGTGACTTGTTACATGAAGCAATTATTGAAATTCATTGTATGGAGTAGTTAATTCTATTTGAGAATATTCACTAGCTTCTAGCCACCAAAAAAAGAGATGCAAAGAAAAAATAATGTAGAGAATTGAAATTTAATTATTTCCTGGCTTATAATTTTAGCCAAAACTTAAAGATGGCTACAAAACGATTGATCGCAATTCTTAACCTTTTGGGAAATAAAAAATGACAATCAACTAGTTTGGTTCATTTTTGCTATATTTTAAGCAATATGAAGCACAAAAGTACAGCAGTCTATAGAGCTCAATTTTAAGAAACTACAAGCATGACTCTTTGCACATGACGATCTTTTTCTTATCAGAGTCTTCATTCAATTCAATACATCTTTTATTGCAGTCAATCTCTTGATAATGGGATTTGGATTTAATTAGAAATATGTCGGAGAGCGTTCTGAACGAAAAAGGTTATCTTTGATAAATTTTATTTTTAATTTTTCCATCTATTTTCCCAATTCATTTGCAATCTAGTAATATACAATAAATTTATTTACTAAAAACAAGTTAATATTTAAAATAAATATTTAAAATGAATATTAAAATGAATATTAAAAATGAATTTTAAAAATAAATATTTAAAATAAATATTTAAAATTTATGGAACTTTTGAGTAAGCTACCTGATTTAGATTTATCAAGCCTATATAATGTTGTTAGATCGTGCTCTCGATAACTTCAATTCAACAATAGAAACAAGCGATAGTCATTATTTTTGCAAGTGTAAAAGCGAGTTCAAATAGTCCAATAAGTTTTAAGTAAATGCATTAATTAATTTTTAACAAGAACGCTATATTCGCAAAATTAAAAAGTTGCTTTTGTCAATTGAAACTTAAAAAGCAGCAATAAACCTAATCAATTGGTCACTCTATCTCTCTCCCTCTTTCATCGAATATGTGTGTCTAGGTTAGATTTTCTAATTACTTCAAATAAGGGTCAACTTCTTTTAATGTTTAAATTCTCATACTACTCTCTTTTTATTTATTCTATGTTTACTTTCAGCAGTTCCAATTTAACTCTCTTTATTTCAATAATGAGTTCCACATTAGCGATGTTATTGCAAGTTGTTCTAACTTTAATAAATGCTTCAGAATTAGAGGGACATAGCCGAGCTTAAATGCTTTTCTAAAAGCTTAGTTGTAATTTTGCATTTTATCTAAAATGAGATCAAGAGTATCAAATAAACCCTAACTCACAAGCATTACATTCAAAAGATATTTTAAAACTAAGAAGGGGTTTCGGGGTTTTTTCACCTGCTTGCAATTAATGAAATAATCCATGTTAAATTCTGACATGCAAGTTAATAATGCCTTTAAAGAAATTTGTTTCGCGAATCTTTCATGCTTGCTCGCATCTATAACGCTAATTTTCAAAGGAAATCAGCATTATGATTTAGTGACTTGTTACATGAAGCAATTATTGAAATTCATTGTATGGAGTAGTTAATTCTATTTGAGAATATTCACTAGCTTCTAGCCACCAAAAAAAGAGATGCAAAGAAAAAATAATGTAGAGAATTGAAATTTAATTATTTCCTGGCTTATAATTTTAGCCAAAACTTAAAGATGGCTACAAAACGATTGATCGCAATTCTTAACCTTTTGGGAAATAAAAAATGACAATCAACTAGTGTGGTTCATTTTTGTTAGATTTTAAGCACAAAAATTCAGCAGTCTATAGAGTAGTCAACAATCTTTAAGAAACTACGAGCTTGACTCTTTGCACATGTCGATCTATATC
Organism: Oxytricha trifallax; assembly: GCA_000711775.1. NCBI lineage: Eukaryota > Ciliophora > Spirotrichea > Sporadotrichida > Oxytrichidae > Oxytricha > Oxytricha trifallax. Next base: position 7,827 of record ARYC01019570.1, read on the forward strand.
TTATTAGAGTCTTCATTCAATTCAATGCATCTTTTATTGCAGTCAATCTATTGATATAATGGGATTTGGATTTATCTAGAAATATGTTGGAGAGAGTTATCAACGAAAAAGGTTATCTTTGATTAATTTTATTTTTAATTTTTCCTTCTATTTTCCCAATTTATTTGTATTCTAGCAATATACAATAAATTTATTTACTAAAAATAAGTTAAATATTTCAAATGACTATTAAAATGAGTATTAAAATAAATATTTAAAATGAACATTGAAAATGAATATTTAATATGAATATTAAAAATAAATATTTAAAATTTTGGAACCTTTGAGTAAGCAATCTGATTTAGATTTATCAAGCCTATATTATGTTGCTTGATCGTGCTTTCGATAGCTTTAATTCAATAAAAGAAACAAGCTATAGTCATTAATTTTGAAAGTGTTAAAGCGACTTCAAGTAGTCCAATAGTTTTGAGTAAATGCATCAATTTTTAACATGAACTCTAATCAAGCAAAATTATGAAAGTTGCTTTAGTTAATTGAACCTTTTTTAAGCAGTAATAAACCTAACAATTGGTCACTCTATCTCTCTCCCTCTTTCATCGAATATGTGTGTCTAGGTTAGATTTTCTAATTACTTCAAATAAGGGTCAACTTCTTTTAATGTTTAAATTCTCATACTACTCTCTTTTTATTTATTCTATGTTTACTTTCAGCAGTTCCAATTTAACTCTCTTTATTTCAATAATGAGTTCCACATTAGCGATGTTATTGCAAGTTGTTCTAACTTTAATAAATGCTTCAGAATTAGAGGGACATAGCCGAGCTTAAATGCTTTTCTAAAAGCTTAGTTGTAATTTTGCATTTTATCTAAAATGAGATCAAGAGTATCAAATAAACCCTAACTCACAAGCATTACATTCAAAAGATATTTAAAACTAAGAAGGGGTTTCGGGGTTTTTTTCACCTGCTTGCAATTAATGAAATAATCCATGTTAAATTCTGACATGCAAGTTAATAATGCCTTTAAAGAAATTTGTTTCACGAATCTTTCATGCTTGCTCGCATCTATAACGCTAATTTTCAAAGGAAATTAGCATTATGATTTAGTGACTTGTTACATGAAGCAATTATTGAAATTCATTGTATGAGTAGTTAATTCTATTTGAGAATATTCACTAGCTTCTAGCCACCAAAAAAAGAGATGCAAAGAAAAAATAATGTAGAGAATTGAAATTTAATTATTTCCTGGCTTATAATTTTAGCCAAAACTTAAAGATGGCTACAAAACGATTGATCGCAATTCTTAACCTTTTGGGAAATAAAAAATGACAATCAACTAGTGTGGTTCATTTTTGTTAGATTTTAAGCACAAAAATTCAGCAGTCTATAGAGTAGTCAACAATCTTAAGAAACAACAAGCTTGACTCTTTGCACATGTCGATTTTCATCTTATCAGAGTCTTCATTAAATTAAAAAACATCTTTTATTGCAGTCAATCTCTTGATAATGGGATTTGAACTTAACTATTAATATGTCGGAGAGCGTTATGAACGAAAAAGATTACTTTGATAAATTATAATTTGAATTCTTCCTTCAATTTTCCCAATTCACTTGTATTCTAGAGATATACAATAAATTTAATTACTAAAAAAATCTAATAAATAAAATGAACATTAAAAATGAATATTTAAAAAGAATAAAAATAATATTTCAAATTTTTGGAACCTTTGAGAAAGCAACTTAATTTAGATTTATCAAACCAATATAATGTTGCTAGATCGTGCTTTCGATAACTTCAATTCAACAATAGAAACAAGCGATAGTCATTATTTTTGCAAGTGTAAAAGCGAGTTCAAATAGTCCAATAAGTTTTAAGTAAATGCATTAATTAATTTTAACAAGAACGCTATATTCGCAAAATTAAAAAGTTGCTTTTGTCAATTGAAACTTAAAAAGCAGCAATAAACCTAATCAATTGGTCACTCTATCTCTCTCCCTCTTTCATCGAATATGTGTGTCTAGGTTAGATTTTCTAATTACTTCAAATAAGGGTCAACTTCTTTTAATGTTTAAATTCTCATACTAGTCTCTTTTTATTTATTCTATGTTTACTTTCAGCAGTTCCAATTTAACTCTCTTTATTTCAATAATGAGTTCCACATTAGCGATGTTATTGCAAGTTGTTCTAACTTTAATAATGCTTCAGAATTAGAGGGACATAGCCGAGCTTAAATGCTTTTCTAAAAGCTTAGTTGTAATTTTGCATTTTATCTAAAATGAGATCAAGAGTATCAAATAAACCCTAACTCACAAGCATTACATTCAAAAGATATTTTAAAACTAAGAAGGGGTTTCGGGGTTTTTTTCACCTGCTTGCAATTAATGAAATAATCCATGTTAAATTCTGACATGCAAGTTAATAATGCCTTTAAAGAAATTTGTTTCACGAATCTTTCATGCTTGCTCGCATCTATAACGCTAATTTTCAAAGGAAATTAGCATTATGATTTAGTGACTTGTTACATGAAGCAATTATTGAAATTCATTGTATGGAGTAGTTAATTCTATTTGAGAATATTCACTAGCTTCTAGCCACCAAAAAAAGAGATGCAAAGAAAAAATAATGTAGAGAATTGAAATTTAATTATTTCCTGGCTTATAATTTTAGCCAAAACTTAAAGATGGCTACAAAACGATTGATCGCAATTCTTAACCTTTGGGAAATAAAAAATGACAATCAACTAGTGTGGTTCATTTTTGTTAGATTTTAAGCACAAAAATTCAGCAGTCTATAGAGTAGTCAACAATCTTAAGAAACAACAAGCTTGACTCTTTGCACATGTCGATTTTCATCTTATCAGAGTCTTCATTAAATTAAAAAACATCTTTTATTGCAGTCAATCTCTTGATAATGGGATTTGAACTTAACTATTAATATGTCGGAGAGCGTTATGAACGAAAAAGATTACTTTGATAAATTATATTTATATAGTTTCCTTCTTATATTTCCAATTCATTTGTTTTCTAGTAATATACGAATAAAACTGTATTTACTAGAAATAATTTAATACTTAAAATAAATATTTAAAATGAACATTAAAAATGAATATTTAAAATGAATATCAAAATAAATATTTCAAATTTTTGGAACCTTTGAGAAAGCAACTTGATTTAGATTTATCAAGCCTATATTATGTTGCTAGATCGTGCTTTCGATAACTTCAATTCAACAATAGAAACAAGCGATAGTCATTATTTTTGCAAGTGTAAAAGCGAGTTCAAATAGTCCAATAAGTTTTAAGTAAATGCATTAATTAATTTTTAACAAGAACGCTATATTCGCAAAATTAAAAAGTTGCTTTTGTCAATTGAAACTTAAAAAGCAGCAATAAACCTAATCAATTGGTCACTCTATCTCTCTCCCTCTTTCATCGAATATGTGTGTCTAGGTTAGATTTTCTAATTACTTCAAATAAGGGTCAACTTCTTTTAATGTTTAAATTCTCATACTAGTCTCTTTTTATTTATTCTATGTTTACTTTCAGCAGTTCCAATTTAACTCTCTTTATTTCAATAATGAGTTCCACATTAGCGATGTTATTGCAAGTTGTTCTAACTTTAAATAAATGCTTCAGAATTAGAGGGACATAGCCGGGCTTAAATGCTTTTCTAAAAGCTTAGTTGTAATTTTGCATTTTATCTAAAATGAGATCAAGAGTATCAAATAAACCCTAACTCACAAGCATTACATTCAAAAGATATTTTAAAACTAAGAAGGGGTTTCGGGGTTTTTTCACCTGCTTGCAATTAATGAAATAATCCATGTTAAATTCTGACATGCAAGTTAATAATGCCTTTAAAGAAATTTGTTTCGCGAATCTTTCATGCTTGCTCGCATCTATAACGCTAATTTTCAAAGGAAATTAGCATTATGATTTAGTGACTTGTTACATGAAGCAATTATTGAAATTCATTGTATGGAGTAGTTAATTCTATTTGAGAATATTCACTAGCTTCTAGCCACAAAAAAAAGAGATGCAAAGAAAAAATAATGTAGAGAATTGAAATTTAATTATTTCCTGGCTTATAATTTTAGCCAAAACATAAAGATGGCTACAAAACGTTTGATCGCAATTCTTAACCTTTTGGGAAATAAAAAATGACAATCAACTAGTGTGGTTCATTTTTGTTAGATTTTAAGCACAAAATTCAGCAGTCTATAGAGCAGTCAACAATCTTAAGAAACAACAAGCTTGACTCTTTGCACATGTCGATTTTCATCTTATCAGAGTCTTCATTAAATTAAAAAACATCTTTTATTGCAGTCAATCTCTTGATAATGGGATTTGAACTTAACTATTAATATGTCGGAGAGCGTTATGAACGAAAAAGATTACTTTGATAAATTATAATTTGAATTTTTCCTTCAATTTTCCCAATTCATTTGTATTCTAGCGATATACAATAAATTTAATTACTAAAAAAATCTAATATTTAAAATGAACATTAAAAAAATGAATATTTAAAGTGAATTTTTAAAATAAATATTTTTAATTTTTGGAACCTTTGAGTAAGCTAGTTACTTAATTTAGATTTATCAAACCAATATAATGTTGCTAGATCGTGCTTTCGATAACTTCAATTCAACAATAGAAACAAGCGATAGTCATTATTTTTGCAAGTGTAAAAGCGAGTTCAAATAGTCCAATAAGTTTTAAGTAAATGCATTAATTAATTTTTAACAAGAACGCTATATTCGCAAAATTAAAAAGTTGCTTTTGTCAATTGAAACTTAAAAAGCAGCAATAAACCTAATCAATTGGTCACTCTATCTCTCTCCCTCTTTCATCGAATATGTGTGTCTAGGTTAGATTTCTAATTACTTCAAATAAGGGTCAACTTCTTTTAATGTTTAAATTCTCATACTACTCTCTTTTTATTTATTCTATGTTTACTTTCAGCAGTTCCAATTTAACTCTCTTTATTTCAATAATGAGTTCCACATTAGCGATGTTATTGCAAGTTGTTCTAACTTTAATAAATGCTTCAGAATTAGAGGGACATAGCCGAGCTTAAATGCTTTTCTAAAAGCTTAGTTGTAATTTTGCATTTTATCTAAAATGAGATCAAGAGTATCAAATAAACCCTAACTCACAAGCATTACATTCAAAAGATATTTTAAAACTAAGAAGGGGTTTCGGGGTTTTTTTCACCTGCTTGCAATTAATGAAATAATCCATGTTAAATTCTGACATGCAAGTTAATAATGCCTTTAAAGAAATTTGTTTCACGAATCTTTCATGCTTGCTCGCATCTATAACGCTAATTTTCAAAGGAAATTAGCATTATGATTTAGTGACTTGTTACATGAAGCAATTATTGAAATTCATTGTATGGAGAGTAGTTAATTCTATTTGAGAATATTCACTAGCTTCTAGCCACCAAAAAAAGAGATGCAAAGAAAAAATAATGTAGAGAATTGAAATTTAATTATTTCCTGGCTTATAATTTTAGCCAAAACTTAAAGATGGCTACAAAACGATTGATCGCAATTCTTAACCTTTTGGGAAATAAAAAATGACAATCAACTAGTGTGGTTCATTTTTGTTAGATTTTAAGCACAAAAATTCAGCAGTCTATAGAGTAGTCAACAATCTTAAGAAACAACAAGCTTGACTCTTTGCACATGTCGATTTTCATCTTATCAGAGTCTTCATTAAATTAAAAAACATCTTTTATTGCAGTCAATCTCTTGATAATGGGATTTGAACTTAACTATTAATATGTCGGAGAGCGTTATGAACGAAAAAGGTTATCTTTGATATATTTTAATTTGAATTTTTCCTTCAATTTTCCCAATTCATTTGTATTCTAGCGATATACAATAAATTTAATTACTAAAAAAATCTAATATTTAAAATGAACATTAAAAAAATGAATATTTAAAGTGAATTTTTATAATAAATATTTTTAATTTTTGGAACCTTTGAGTAAGCTAGTTACCTAATTTAGATTTATCAAACCAATATAATGTTGCTAGATAGTGCTTTCGATAACTTTAATTCAATAAAAGAAACAAGCGATAGTCATTATTTTTGCAAGTGTAAAAGCGAGTTCAAATAGTCCAATAAGTTTTAAGTAAATGCATTAATTAATTTTTAACAAGAACGCTATATTCGCAAAATTAAAAAGTTGCTTTTGTCAATTGAAACTTAAAAAGCAGCAATAAACCTAATCAATTGGTCACTCTATCTCTCTCCCTCTTTCATCGAATATGTGTGTCTAGGTTAGATTTTCTAATTACTTCAAATAAGGGTCAACTTCTTTTAATGTTTAAATTCTCATACTACTCTCTTTTTATTTATTCTATGTTTACTTTCAGCAGTTCCAATTTAACTCTCTTTATTTCAATAATGAGTTCCACATTAGCGATGTTATTGCAAGTTGTTCTAACTTTAATAAATGCTTCAGAATTAGAGGGACATAGCCGAGCTTAAATGCTTTTCTAAAAGCTTAGTTGTAATTTTGCATTTTATCTAAAATGAGATCAAGAGTATCAAATAAACCCTAACTCACAAGCATTACATTCAAAAGATATTTTAAAACTAAGAAGGGGTTTCGGGGTTTTTTTCACCTGCTTGCAATTAATGAAATAATCCATGTTAAATTCTGACATGCAAGTTAATAATGCCTTTAAAGAAATTTGTTTCGCGAATCTTTCATGCTTGCTCGCATCTATAACGCTAATTTTCAAAGGAAATTAGCATTATGATTTAGTGACTTGTTACATGAAGCAATTATTGAAATTCATTGTATGGAGTAGTTAATTCTATTTGAGAATATTCACTAGCTTCTAGCCACAAAAAAAAGAGATGCAAAGAAAAAATAATGTAGAGAATTGAAATTTAATTATTTCCTGGCTTATAATTTTAGCCAAAACATAAAGATGGCTACAAAACGTTTGATCGCAATTCTTAACCTTTTGGGAAATAAAAAATGACAATCAACTAGTGTGGTTCATTTTTGTTAGATTTTAAGCACAAAATTCAGCAGTCTATAGAGCAGTCAACAATCTTAAGAAACAACAAGCTTGACTCTTTGCACATGTCGATTTTCATCTTATCAGAGTCTTCATTAAATTAAAAAACATTTTTATTGCAGTAAATCTCTTGAAAATGGGATTAAACTATTAATATGTCGGAGAGCGTTATGAACAAAAAAATTATCTTTGATAAATTTTATTTTTAATTTTTCCTTCTATTTTCCCAATTCATTTGTATTTTAGCAATACACAATAAGTTTATTTACTAAAAATAAATAAGTTAATATTAAAAATGAGTATTAAAATAATAATAAAAAATGAAGATTAATTGTTAATATTAAAAATAAATATTTAAAATTTTTGTAATCTTTGAGTAAGCAACCTGATTTAGATTTATCAAGCCTATATTATGTTGCTAGATCGTGCTTTCGATAACTTCAATTCAACAATAGAAACAAGCGATAGTCATTATTTTTGCAAGTGTAAAAGCGAGTTCAAATAGTCCAATAAGTTTTAAGTAAATGCATTAATTAATTTTTAACAAGAACGCTATATTCGCAAAATTAAAAAGTTGCTTTTGTCAATTGAAACTTAAAAAGCAGCAATAAACCTAATCAATTGGTCACTCTATCTCTCTCCCTCTTTCATCGAATATGTGTGTCTAGGTTAGATTTTCTAATTACTTCAAATAAGGGTCAACTTCTTTTAATGTTTAAATTCTCATACTAGTCTCTTTTTATTTATTCTATGTTTACTTTCAGCAGTTCCAATTTAACTCTCTTTATTTCAATAATGAGTTCCACATTAGCGATGTTATTGCAAGTTGTTCTAACTTTAATAAATGCTTCAGAATTAGAGGGACATAGCCGGGCTTAAATGCTTTTCTAAAAGCTTAGTTGTAATTTTGCATTTTATCTAAAATGAGATCAAGAGTATCAAATAAACCCTAACTCACAAGCATTACATTCAAAAGATATTTTAAAACTAAGAAGGGGTTTCGGGGTTTTTTCACCTGCTTGCAATTAATGAAATAATCCATGTTAAATTCTGACATGCAAGTTAATAATGCCTTTAAAGAAATTTGTTTCGCGAATCTTTCATGCTTGCTCGCATCTATAACGCTAATTTTCAAAGGAAATCAGCATTATGATTTAGTGACTTGTTACATGAAGCAATTATTGAAATTCATTGTATGGAGTAGTTAATTTATTTGAGAATATTCACTAGCTTCTAGCCACCAAAAAAAGAGATGCAAAGAAAAAATAATGTAGAGAATTGAAATTTAATTATTTCCTGGCTTATAATTTTAGCCAAAACTTAAAGATGGCTACAAAACGATTGATCGCAATTCTTAACCTTTTGGGAAATAAAAAATGACAATCAACTAGTTTGGTTCATTTTTGCTATATTTTAAGCAATATGAAGCACAAAAGTACAGCAGTCTATAGAGCTCAATTTTAAGAAACTACAAGCATGACTCTTTGCACATGACGATCTTTTTCTTATCAGAGTCTTCATTCAATTCAATACATCTTTTATTGCAGTCAATCTCTTGATAATGGGATTTGGATTTAATTAGAAATATGTCGGAGAGCGTTCTGAACGAAAAAGGTTATCTTTGATAAATTTTATTTTTAATTTTTCCATCTATTTTCCCAATTCATTTGCAATCTAGTAATATACAATAAATTTATTTACTAAAAACAAGTTAATATTTAAAATAAATATTTAAAATGAATATTAAAATGAATATTAAAAATGAATTTTAAAAATAAATATTTAAAATAAATATTTAAAATTTATGGAACTTTTGAGTAAGCTACCTGATTTAGATTTATCAAGCCTATATAATGTTGTTAGATCGTGCTCTCGATAACTTTAATTCACCACACAAATAGCAAACGAAGCGATACCGTCATCTACTTTTTCGCAAGATCGTAAACCGCGAAGTTCAAAATGTCCAATACAGTTTTAAAAATGCATTTAATATAATTTTAACAAGAACGCTATATTCGCAAAATTAAAAAGTTGCTTTTGTCAATTGAAACTTAAAAAGCAGCAATAAACCTAATCAATTGGTCACTCTATCTCTCTCCCTCTTTCATCGAATATGTGTGTCTAGGTTAGATTTTCTAATTACTTCAAATAAGGGTCAACTTCTTTTAATGTTTAAATTCTCATACTAGTCTCTTTTTATTTATTCTATGTTTACTTTCAGCAGTTCCAATTTAACTCTCTTTATTTCAATAATGAGTTCCACATTAGCGATGTTATTGCAAGTTGTTCTAACTTTAATAAATGCTTCAGAATTAGAGGGACATAGCCGGGCTTAAATGCTTTTCTAAAAGCTTAGTTGTAATTTTGCATTTTATCTAAAATGAGATCAAGAGTATCAAATAAACCCTAACTCACAAGCATTACATTCAAAAGATATTTTAAAACTAAGAAGGGGTTTCGGGGTTTTTTCACCTGCTTGCAATTAATGAAATAATCCATGTTAAATTCTGACATGCAAGTTAATAATGCCTTTAAAGAAATTTGTTTCGCGAATCTTTCATGCTTGCTCGCATCTATAACGCTAATTTTCAAAGGAAATTAGCATTATGATTTAGTGACTTGTTACATGAAGCAATTATTGAAATTCATTGTATGGAGTAGTTAATTCTATTTGAGAATATTCACTAGCTTCTAGCCACAAAAAAAAGAGATGCAAAGAAAAAATAATGTAGAGAATTGAAATTTAATTATTTCCTGGCTTATAATTTTAGCCAAAACATAAAGATGGCTACAAAACGTTTGATCGCAATTCTTAACCTTTTGGGAAATAAAAAATGACAATCAACTAGTGTGGTTCATTTTTGTTAGATTTTAAGCACAAAATTCAGCAGTCTATAGAGTAGTCAACAATCTTAAGAAACAACAAGCTTGACTCTTTGCACATGTCGATTTTCATCTTATCAGAGTCTTCATTAAATTAAAAAACATCTTTTATTGCAGTCAATCTCTTGATAATGGGATTTGAACTTAACTATTAATATGTCGGAGAGCGTTATGAACGAAAAAGATTACTTTGATAAATTACTATTTTTCAGTTTTCCTTCTATTTTCCCAATTCATTTGTATTTTAGCAATACACAATAAGTTTATTTACTAAAAATAAATAAGTTAATATTAAAAATGAGTATTAAAATAATAATAAAAAATGAAGATTAATTGTTAATATTAAAAATAAATATTTAAAATTTTTGTAATCTTTGAGTAAGCAACCTGATTTAGATTTATCAAGCCTATATTATGTTGCTAGATCGTGCTTTCGATAACTTCAATTCAACAATAGAAACAAGCGATAGTCATTATTTTTGCAAGTGTAAAAGCGAGTTCAAATAGTCCAATAAGTTTTGAGTAAATGCATCAATTTTAATTTTTTAACAAGAACGCTATATTCGCAAAATTAAAAAGTTGCTTTTGTCAATTGAAACTTAAAAAGCAGCAATAAACCTAATCAATTGGTCACTCTATCTCTCTCCCTCTTTCATCGAATATGTGTGTCTAGGTTAGATTTTCTAATTACTTCAAATAAGGGTCAACTTCTTTTAATGTTTAAATTCTCATACTAGTCTCTTTTTATTTATTCTATGTTTACTTTCAGCAGTTCCAATTTAACTCTCTTTATTTCAATAATGAGTTCCACATTAGCGATGTTATTGCAAGTTGTTCTAACTTTAATAAATGCTTCAGAATTAGAGGGACATAGCCGGGCTTAAATGCTTTTCTAAAAGCTTAGTTGTAATTTTGCATTTTATCTAAAATGAGATCAAGAGTATCAAATAAACCCTAACTCACAAGCATTACATTCAAAAGATATTTTAAAACTAAGAAGGGGTTTCGGGGTTTTTTCACCTGCTTGCAATTAATGAAATAATCCATGTTAAATTCTGACATGCAAGTTAATAATGGCCTTTAAAGAAATTTGTTTCGCGAATCTTTCATGCTTGCTCGCATCTATAACGCTAATTTTCAAAGGAAATTAGCATTATGATTTAGTGACTTGTTACATGAAGCAATTATTGAAATTCATTGTATGGAGTAGTTAATTCTATTTGAGAATATTCACTAGCTTCTAGCCACAAAAAAAAGAGATGCAAAGAAAAAATAATGTAGAGAATTGAAATTTAATTATTTCCTGGCTTATAATTTTAGCCAAAACATAAAGATGGCTACAAAACGTTTGATCGCAATTCTTAACCTTTTGGGAAATAAAAAATGACAATCAACTAGTGTGGTTCATTTTTGTTAGATTTTAAGCACAAAATTCAGCAGTCTATAGAGCAGTCAACAATCTTAAGAAACAACAAGCTTGACTCTTTGCACATGTCGATTTTCATCTTATCAGAGTCTTCATTAAATTAAAAAACATCTTTTATTGCAGTCAATCTCTTGATAATGGGATTTGAACTTAACTATTAATATGTCGGAGAGCGTTATGAACGAAAAAGATTACTTTGATAAATTATAATTTGAATTTTTCCTTCAATTTTCCCAATTCATTTGTATTCTAGCGATATACAATAAATTTAATTACTAAAAAAATCTAATATTTAAAATGAACATTAAAAAAATGAATATTTAAAGTGAATTTTTAAAATAAATATTTTTAATTTTTGGAACCTTTGAGTAAGCTAGTTACTTAATTTAGATTTATCAAACCAATATAATGTTGCTAGATCGTGCTTTCGATAACTTCAATTCAACAATAGAAACAAGCGATAGTCATTATTTTTGCAAGTGTAAAAGCGAGTTCAAATAGTCCAATAAGTTTTAAGTAAATGCATTAATTAATTTTTAACAAGAACGCTATATTCGCAAAATTAAAAAGTTGCTTTTGTCAATTGAAACTTAAAAAGCAGCAATAAACCTAATCAATTGGTCACTCTATCTCTCTCCCTCTTTCATCGAATATGTGTGTCTAGGTTAGATTTTCTAATTACTTCAAATAAGGGTCAACTTCTTTTAATGTTTAAATTCTCATACTACTCTCTTTTTATTTATTCTATGTTTACTTTCAGCAGTTCCAATTTAACTCTCTTTATTTCAATAATGAGTTCCACATTAGCGATGTTATTGCAAGTTGTTCTAACTTTAATAAATGCTTCAGAATTAGAGGGACATAGCCGAGCTTAAATGCTTTTCTAAAAGCTTAGTTGTAATTTTGCATTTTATCTAAAATGAGATCAAGAGTATCAAATAAACCCTAACTCACAAGCATTACATTCAAAAGATATTTTAAAACTAAGAAGGGGTTTCGGGGTTTTTTTCACCTGCTTGCAATTAATGAAATAATCCATGTTAAATTCTGACATGCAAGTTAATAATGCCTTTAAAGAAATTTGTTTCACGAATCTTTCATGCTTGCTCGCATCTATAACGCTAATTTTCAAAGGAAATTAGCATTATGATTTAGTGACTTGTTACATGAAGCAATTATTGAAATTCATTGTATGGAGTAGTTAATTCTATTTGAGAATATTCACTAGCTTCTAGCCACCAAAAAAAGAGATGCAAAGAAAAAATAATGTAGAGAATTGAAATTTAATTATTTCCTGGCTTATAATTTTAGCCAAAACATAAAGATGGCTACAAAACGTTTGATCGCAATTCTTAACCTTTGGAAATAAAAAATGACAATCAACTAGTGTGGTTCATTTTTGTTAGATTTTAAGCACAAAAATTCAGCAGTCTATAGAGTAGTCAACAATCTTAAGAAACAACAAGCTTGACTCTTTGCACATGTCGATTTTCATCTTATCAGAGTCTTCATTAAATTAAAAAACATCTTTTATTGCAGTCAATCTCTTGATAATGGGATTTGAACTTAACTATTAATATGTCGGAGAGCGTTATGAACGAAAAAGGTTATCTTTGATATATTTTAATTTGAATTTTTCCTTCAATTTTCCCAATTCATTTGTATTCTAGCGATATACAATAAATTTAATTACTAAAAAAATCTAATATTTAAAATGAACATTAAAAAAATGAATATTTAAAGTGAATTTTTATAATAAATATTTTTAATTTTTGGAACCTTTGAGTAAGCTAGTTACCTAATTTAGATTTATCAAACCAATATAATGTTGCTAGATAGTGCTTTCGATAACTTTAATTCAATAAAAGAAACAAGCGATAGTCATTATTTTTGCAAGTGTAAAAGCGAGTTCAAATAGTCCAATAAGTTTTAAGTAAATGCATTAATTAATTTTTAACAAGAACGCTATATTCGCAAAATTAAAAAGTTGCTTTTGTCAATTGAAACTTAAAAAGCAGCAATAAACCTAATCAATTGGTCACTCTATCTCTCTCCCTCTTTCATCGAATATGTGTGTCTAGGTTAGATTTTCTAATTACTTCAAATAAGGGTCAACTTCTTTTAATGTTTAAATTCTCATACTACTCTCTTTTTATTTATTCTATGTTTACTTTCAGCAGTTCCAATTTAACTCTCTTTATTTCAATAATGAGTTCCACATTAGCGATGTTATTGCAAGTTGTTCTAACTTTAATAAATGCTTCAGAATTAGAGGGACATAGCCGAGCTTAAATGCTTTTCTAAAAGCTTAGTTGTAATTTTGCATTTTATCTAAAATGAGATCAAGAGTATCAAATAAACCCTAACTCACAAGCATTACATTCAAAAGATATTTTAAAACTAAGAAGGTGTTTCGGGGTTTTTTTCACCTGCTTGCAATTAATGAAATAATCCATGTTAAATTCTGACATGCAAGTTAATAATGCCTTTAAAGAAATTTGTTTCGCGAATCTTTCATGCTTGCTCGCATCTATAACGCTAATTTTCAAAGGAAATTAGCATTATGATTTAGTGACTTGTTACATGAAGCAATTATTGAAATTCATTGTATGGAGTAGTTAATTCTATTTGAGAATATTCACTAGCTTCTAGCCACAAAAAAAAGAGATGCAAAGAAAAAATAATGTAGAGAATTGAAATTTAATTATTTCCTGGCTTATAATTTTAGCCAAAACATAAAGATGGCTACAAAACGTTTGATCGCAATTCTTAACCTTTTGGGAAATAAAAAATGACAATCAACTAGTGTGGTTCATTTTTGTT
>ARYC01019571.1:0-13405 GCA_000711775.1 Oxytricha trifallax
CGATAGTCATTAATTTTGGAAGTGTTAAAGCGAGTTCAAATAGTCCAATAATGTCTGAGTAAATGCATTAATTATGTAACAAGAACGCAATATTCGTAAAATTAAAAAAGTTGCTTTTGTCAATTGAAACTTTCAAAGCAGTAATAAACCTAAGCAATTTCTCTCTCTCCCCTTTCTTTGAATATGTGTCTAGGTTAGATTTTATAATAACTTCAAATAAGTGTCAAAGTCCTTTTAATGTTTAAATTCCCATACTACTATCTTTTTATTTATTCTATGTTTATATTCAGTAGTTCCAAGTTAACTCTCTTTATTTCAATAATGAGTTCCACATTAGCGATCTTATTGCAAGTTGTCTAACTTTAATAAATGCTTCAGAATTAGAGGGACATAGCCGAGCTTAAATGCTTTTCTAAAAGCTTAGTTGTAATTTTGCATTTTATCTAAAATGAGATCAAGAGTATCAAATAAACCCTAACTCACAAGCATTACATTCAAAAGATATTTTAAAACTAAGAAGGGGTTTCGGGGTTTTTTTCACCTGCTTGCAATTAATGAAATAATCCATGTTAAATTCTGACATGCAAGTTAATAATGCCTTTAAAGAAATTTGTTTCGCGAATCTTTCATGCTTGCTCGCATCTATAACGCTAATTTTCAAAGGAAATTAGCATTATGATTTAGTGACTTGTTACATGAAGCAATTATTGAAATTCATTGTATGGAGTAGTTAATTCTATTTGAGAATATTCACTAGCTTCTAGCCACAAAAAAAAGAGATGCAAAGAAAAAATAATGTAGAGAATTGAAATTTAATTATTTCCTGGCTTATAATTTTAGCCAAAACATAAAGATGGCTACAAAACGTTTGATCGCAATTCTTAACCTTTTGGGAAATAAAAAATGACAATCAACTAGTGTGGTTCATTTTTGTTAGATTTTAAGCACAAAATTCAGCAGTCTATAGAGCAGTCAACAATCTTAAGAAACAACAAGCTTGACTCTTTGCACATGTCGATTTTCATCTTATCAGAGTCTTCATTAAATTAAAAAACATCTTTTATTGCAGTCAATCTCTTGATAATGGGATTTGAACTTAACTATTAATATGTCGGAGAGCGTTATGAACGAAAAAGATTACTTTGATAAATTATATTTTTAATTTTTCCTTCTAGTTTCCCAATTCATTTGTATTCTAGTAAATGATAAAATAAACTTATTTAGCTAGAAATAATTTAATACTTAAAATAAATATTTAAAATGAACATTAAAAATGAATATTTAAAATGAATATCAAAATAAATATTTCAAATTTTTGGAACCTTTGAGAAAGCAACTTGATTTAGATTTATCAAGCCTATATTATGTTGCTAGATCGTGCTTTCGATAACTTCAATTCAACAATAGAAACAAGCGATAGTCATTATTTTTGCAAGTGTAAAAGCGAGTTCAAATAGTCCAATAAGTTTTAAGTAAATGCATTAATTAATTTTTAACAAGAACGCTATATTCGCAAAATTAAAAAGTTGCTTTTGTCAATTGAAACTTAAAAAGCAGCAATAAACCTAATCAATTGGTCACTCTATCTCTCTCCCTCTTTCATCGAATATGTGTGTCTAGGTTAGATTTTCTAATTACTTCAAATAAGGGTCAACTTCTTTTAATGTTTAAATTCTCATACTAGTCTCTTTTTATTTATTCTATGTTTACTTTCAGCAGTTCCAATTTAACTCTCTTTATTTCAATAATGAGTTCCACATTAGCGATGTTATTGCAAGTTGTTCTAACTTTAATAAATGCTTCAGAATTAGAGGGACATAGCCGGGCTTAAATGCTTTTCTAAAAGCTTAGTTGTAATTTTGCATTTTATCTAAAATGAGATCAAGAGTATCAAATAAACCCTAACTCACAAGCATTACATTCAAAAGATATTTTAAAACTAAGAAGGGGTTTCGGGGTTTTTTCACCTGCTTGCAATTAATGAAATAATCCATGTTAAATTCTGACATGCAAGTTAATAATGCCTTTAAAGAAATTTGTTTCGCGAATCTTTCATGCTTGCTCGCATCTATAACGCTAATTTTCAAAGGAAATCAGCATTATGATTTAGTGACTTGTTACATGAAGCAATTATTGAAATTCATTGTATGGAGTAGTTAATTCTATTTGAGAATATTCACTAGCTTCTAGCCACAAAAAAAAGAGATGCAAAGAAAAAATAATGTAGAGAATTGAAATTTAATTATTTCCTGGCTTATAATTTTAGCCAAAACATAAAGATGGCTACAAAACGATTGATCGCAATTCTTAACCTTTTGGGAAATAAAAAATGACAATCAACTAGTGTGGTTCATTTTTGTTAGATTTTAAGCACAAAATTCAGCAGTCTATAGAGTAGTCAACAATCTTAAGAAACAACAAGCTTGACTCTTTGCACATGTCGATTTTCATCTTATCAGAGTCTTCATTAAATTAAAAAACATCTTTTATTGCAGTCAATCTCTTGATAATGGGATTTGAACTTAACTATTAATATGTCGGAGAGCGTTATGAACGAAAAAGATTACTTTGATAAATTATAATTTGAATTTTTCCTTCAATTTTCCCAATTCATTTGTATTCTAGCGATATACAATAAATTTAATTACTAAAAAAATCTAATATTTAAAATGAACATTAAAAAAATGAATATTTAAAGTGAATTTTTAAAATAAATATTTTAAATTTTTGGAACCTTTGAGTAAGCTAGTTACCTAATTTAGATTTATCAAACCAATATAATGTTGCTAGATCGTGCTTTCGATAACTTCAATTCAACAATAGAAACAAGCGATAGTCATTATTTTTGCAAGTGTAAAAGCGAGTTCAAATAGTCCAATAAGTTTTAAGTAAATGCATTAATTAATTTTTAACAAGAACGCTATATTCGCAAAATTAAAAAGTTGCTTTTGTCAATTGAAACTTAAAAAGCAGCAATAAACCTAATCAATTGGTCACTCTATCTCTCTCCCTCTTTCATCGAATATGTGTGTCTAGGTTAGATTTTCTAATTACTTCAAATAAGGGTCAACTTCTTTTAATGTTTAAATTCTCATACTACTCTCTTTTTATTTATTCTATGTTTACTTTCAGCAGTTCCAATTTAACTCTCTTTATTTCAATAATGAGTTCCACATTAGCGATGTTATTGCAAGTTGTTCTAACTTTAATAAATGCTTCAGAATTAGAGGGACATAGCCGAGCTTAAATGCTTTTCTAAAAGCTTAGTTGTAATTTTGCATTTTATCTAAAATGAGATCAAGAGTATCAAATAAACCCTAACTCACAAGCATTACATTCAAAAGATATTTTAAAACTAAAAGGGGTTTCGGGGTTTTTTTCACCTGCTTGCAATTAATGAAATAATCCATGTTAAATGATGACATGCAAGATAATAATGCCTTTAAAGAAATTCGTTCCGCGAATCCTTCATGCTTGCTCCCATCTATAACGCTAATTTTCAAAGGAAATCAGCATTATCATTTAGTGACGTGTTACATGAAGCAATTATTGAAATTCATTGGACGAACTAGTTAATTCTATTTGAGAATATTCAATAGCTTCTAGCCACAAAAAAAAGAGATGCAAAGAAAAAATAATGTAGAGAATTGAAATTTAATTATTTCCTGGCTTATAATTTTAGCCAAAACATAAAGATGGCTACAAAACGTTAGATCACAATTCTTAACCTTTTGGGAAAAAAAAATGACAATCAACTAGTGTGGTTCATTTTTGTTAGATTTAAGCACAAAATTCAGCAGTCTATAGAGCAGTCAACAATCTTAAGAAACAACAAGCTTGACTCTTTGCACATGTCGATTTTCATCTTATCAGAGTCTTCATTAAATTAAAAAACATCTTTTATTGCAGTCAATCTCTTGATAATGGGATTTGAACTTAACTATTAATATGTCGGAGAGCGTTATGAACGAAAAAGGTTATCTTTGATATATTTTAATTTGAATTTTTCCTTCAATTTTCCCAATTCATTTGTATTCTAGCGATATACAATAAATTTAATTACTAAAAAAATCTAATATTTAAAATGAACATTAAAAAAATGAATATTTAAAGTGAATTTTTAAAATAAATATTTTAAATTTTTGGAACCTTTGAGTAAGCTAGTTACCTAATTTAAATTTATCAATCCAATATAATGTTGCTAGATAGTGCTTTCGATAACTTTAATTCAATAAAAGAAACAAACGATAGTCATTAATTTTGGAAGTGTTAAAGCGAGTTCAAATAGTCCAATAATGTCTGAGTAAATGCATTAATTTTGTAACAAGAACGCAATATTCGCAAAATTAAAAAGTTGCTTTTGTCAATTGAAACTTAAAAAGCAGCAATAAACCTAATCAATTGGTCACTCTATCTCTCTCCCTCTTTCATCGAATATGTGTGTCTAGGTTAGATTTTCTAATTACTTCAAATAAGGGTCAACTTCTTTTAATGTTTAAATTCTCATACTACTCTCTTTTTATTTATTCTATGTTTACTTTCAGCAGTTCCAATTTAACTCTCTTTATTTCAATAATGAGTTCCACATTAGCGATGTTATTGCAAGTTGTTCTAACTTTAATAAATGCTTCAGAATTAGAGGGACATAGCCGAGCTTAAATGCTTTTCTAAAAGCTTAGTTGTAATTTTGCATTTTATCTAAAATGAGATCAAGAGTATCAAATAAACCCTAACTCACAAGCATTACATTCAAAAGATATTTTAAAACTAAGAAGGGGTTTCGGGGTTTTTTCACCTGCTTGCAATTAATGAAATAATCCATGTTAAATTCTGACATGCAAGTTAATAATGCCTTTAAAGAAATTTGTTTCGCGAATCTTTCATGCTTGCTCGCATCTATAACGCTAATTTTCAAAGGAAATCAGCATTATGATTTAGTGACTTGTTACATGAAGCAATTATTGAAATTCATTGTATGGAGTAGTTAATTCTATTTGAGAATATTCACTAGCTTCTAGCCACCAAAAAAAGAGATGCAAAGAAAAAATAATGTAGAGAATTGAAATCTAATTATTTCATGGCTTACAATTTTAGCCAAAACTTAAAGATGGCTACAAAACGATAGACCGCAATTCTCAACCTTTTGGGAAATAAAAAATGACAATCAACTAGTGTGATTCATTTTTGTTAGATTTTAAGCACAAAAATACAGCAGTCTATAGAGCAGTAAAATCTTAAGAAACAACAAGCTTGACTCTTTGCACATGACGATCTTCATCTTATCAGAGTCTCATTAAACTAAAAACATCTTTTATTGCAGTCAATCTCTCGATAATGGGATTTGAACTTAACTAAAAATAGGTCGGAGAGCCTTATGAACGAAAAAGATTACTTTGATAAAATATATTTGAATTTTTCCTTCAAGTTTCCCAATTCATTTGTATTCTAGCAATATACAATAAATTTAATCACTAAAAAAAGCAAATATTTAAAATAAACATTAAAAAAATGAATATTTAAAGAGAAAAATCAAAATAAATATTTCAAATTTTTGGAACCTTTGAGAAAGCAACCTAATTTAGATTTATCAAGCCTATATTATGTTGCTAGATCGTGCTTTCGATAACTTCAATTCAACAATAGAAACAAGCGATAGTCATTATTTTTGCAAGTGTAAAAGCGAGTTCAAATAGTCCAATAAGTTTTAAGTAAATGCATTAATTAATTTTTAACAAGAACGCTATATTCGCAAAATTAAAAAGTTGCTTTTGTCAATTGAAACTTAAAAAGCAGCAATAAACCTAATCAATTGGTCACTCTATCTCTCTCCCTCTTTCATCGAATATGTGTGTCTAGGTTAGATTTTCTAATTACTTCAAATAAGGGTCAACTTCTTTTAATGTTTAAATTCTCATACTACTCTCTTTTTATTTATTCTATGTTTACTTTCAGCAGTTCCAATTTAACTCTCTTTATTTCAATAATGAGTTCCACATTAGCGATGTTATTGCAAGTTGTTCTAACTTTAATAAATGCTTCAGAATTAGAGGGACATAGCCGAGCTTAAATGCTTTTCTAAAAGCTTAGTTGTAATTTTGCATTTTATCTAAAATGAGATCAAGAGTATCAAATAAACCCTAACTCACAAGCATTACATTCAAAAGATATTTTAAAACTAAGAAGGTTTCGGGGTTTTTTCACCTGCTTGCAATTAATGAAATAATCCATGTTAAATTCTGACATGCAAGTTAATAATGCCTTTAAAGAAATTTGTTTCACGAATCTTTCATGCTTGCTCGCATCTATAACGCTAATTTTCAAAGGAAATCAGCATTATGATTTAGTGACTTGTTACATGAAGCAATTATTGAAATTCATTGTATGGAGTAGTTAATTCTATTTGAGAATATTCACTAGCTTCTAGCCACAAAAAAAAGAGATGCAAAGAAAAAATAATGTAGAGAATTGAAATTTAATTATTTCCTGGCTTATAATTTTAGCCAAAACATAAAGATGGCTACAAAACGATTGATCGCAATTCTTAACCTTTTGGGAAATAAAAAATGACAATCAACTAGTGTGGTTCATTTTTGTTAGATTTTAAGCACAAAATTCAGCAGTCTATAGAGAAGTCAACAATCTTAAGAAACAACAAGCTTGACTCTTTGCACATGTCGATCTACATCTTATCAGAGTCTTCATTAAATTAAAAACATCTTTTATTGCAGTCAATCTATTGATAATGGGATTTGAACTTAACTAGAAATATGTCGGAGAGAGTTATCAACGAAAAAGATTACTTTGATAAATTATATTGTTAATTTTTCCTTCTATTTCCCCAATTCATTAGTATTCTAACAATATACAATAAATTTATTATAAAAATAAGTTAAATATAAAAATTGAATATTAAAAATGAACATTAAAAATGAATATTTAAAATGAATATAAAAATAAATATTTAAAATTTTGGAACCTTTGAGAAAGCAACCTGATTTAGATTTATCAAGCCTATATTATGTTGCTAGATCGTGCTTTCGATAACTTCAATTCAACAAAAGAAACAAGCGATAGTCATTAATTTTGAAAGTGTAAAAGCGACTTCAAATAGTCCAATAGTTTTAAGTAAATGCATCAATTTTTAACAAGAACGCTAATAAGCAAAATTAAAAAGTTGCTTTAGTCAATTGAAACTTAAAAAGCAGCAATAAACCTAACAATTTCACTCTATCTCTCTCCCTCTTTCATCGAATATGTGTGTCTAGGTTAGATTTTCTAATTACTTCAAATAAGGGTCAACTTCTTTTAATGTTTAAATTCTCATACTAGTCTCTTTTTATTTATTCTATGTTTACTTTCAGCAGTTCCAATTTAACTCTCTTTATTTCAATAATGAGTTCCACATTAGCGATGTTATTGCAAGTTGTTCTAACTTTAATAAATGCTTCAGAATTAGAGGGACATAGCCGAGCTTAAATGCTTTTCTAAAAGCTTAGTTGTAATTTTGCATTTTATCTAAAATGAGATCAAGAGTATCAAATAAACCCTAACTCACAAGCATTACATTCAAAAGATATTTTAAAACTAAGAGGGGTTTCGGGGTTTTTTCACCTGCTTGCAATTAATGAAATAATCCATGTTAAATTCTGACATGCAAGTTAATAATGCCTTTAAAGAAATTTGTTTCGCGAATCTTTCATGCTTGCTCGCATCTATAACGCTAATTTTCAAAGGAAATCAGCATTATGATTTAGTGACTTGTTACATGAAGCAATTATTGAAATTCATTGTATGGAGTAGTTAATTCTATTTGAGAATATTCACTAGCTTCTAGCCACAAAAAAAAGAGATGCAAAGAAAAAATAATGTAGAGAATTGAAATTTAATTATTTCCTGGCTTATAATTTTAGCCAAAACATAAAGATGGCTACAAAACGATTGATCGCAATTCTTAACCTTTTGGGAAATAAAAAATGACAATCAACTAGTGTGGTTCATTTTTGCTAGATTTTAAGCACAAAAATACAGCAGTCTATAGAGCACAATCTTAAGAAACAACAAGCATGACTCTTTGCACATGACGATCTTCATCTTATCAGAGTCTTCATTAAATTAAAAACATCTTTTATTGCAGTCAATCTCTTGATAATGGGATTTGAACTTAACTAGAAATATGTCGGAGAGCGTTATGAACGAAAAAGATTACTTTGATAAATTATATTTTTAATTCTTCCATCTATTTTCCCAATTCACTTGCAATCTAGAAATATACAATAAATTTATTTACTAAAAACAAGTTAATATTTAAAATAAATATTTAAATGAACATTAAAATGAATATTAAAAAAGAAATATAAAAATAAATATTTAAAATTTTTGGAACCTTTGAGAAAGCAACTTGATTTAGATTTATCAAGCCTATATTATGTTGCTAGATCGTGCTTTCGATAACTTCAATTCAACAATAGAAACAAGCGATAGTCATTATTTTTGCAAGTGTAAAAGCGAGTTCAAATAGTCCAATAAGTTTTAAGTAAATGCATTAATTAATTTTTAACAAGAACGCTATATTCGCAAAATTAAAAAGTTGCTTTTGTCAATTGAAACTTAAAAAGCAGCAATAAACCTAATCAATTGGTCACTCTATCTCTCTCCCTCTTTCATCGAATATGTGTGTCTAGGTTAGATTTTCTAATTACTTCAAATAAGGGTCAACTTCTTTTAATGTTTAAATTCTCATACTACTCTCTTTTTATTTATTCTATGTTTACTTTCAGCAGTTCCAATTTAACTCTCTTTATTTCAATAATGAGTTCCACATTAGCGATGTTATTGCAAGTTGTTCTAACTTTAATAATGCTTCAGAATTAGAGGGACATAGCCGAGCTTAAATGCTTTTCTAAAAGCTTAGTTGTAATTTTGCATTTTATCTAAAATGAGATCAAGAGTATCAAATAAACCCTAACTCACAAGCATTACATTCAAAAGATATTTTAAAACTAAGAAGGGTTTCGGGGTTTTTTTCACCTGCTTGCAATTAATGAAATAATCCATGTTAAATTCTGACATGCAAGTTAATAATGCCTTTAAAGAAATTTGTTTCGCGAATCTTTCATGCTTGCTCGCATCTATAACGCTAATTTTCAAAGGAAATCAGCATTATGATTTAGTGACTTGTTACATGAAGCAATTATTGAAATTCATTGTATGGAGTAGTTAATTCTATTTGAGAATATTCACTAGCTTCTAGCCACCAAAAAAAGAGATGCAAAGAAAAAATAATGTAGAGAATTGAAATTTAATTATTTCCTGGCTTATAATTTTAGCCAAAACTTAAAGATGGCTACAAAACGATTGATCGCAATTCTTAACCTTTTGGGAAATAAAAAATGACAATCAACTAGTGTGGTTCATTTTTGTTAGATTTTAAGCACAAAAATTCAGCAGTCTATAGAGTAGTCAACAATCTTAAGAAACAACAAGCTTGACTCTTTGCACATGTCGATTTTCATCTTATCAGAGTCTTCATTAAATTAAAAAACATCTTTTATTGCAGTCAATCTCTTGATAATGGGATTTGAACTTAACTATTAATATGTCGGAGAGCGTTATGAACGAAAAAGATTACTTTGATAAATTAAAATATTTTTAGTTTTCCTTCTATTTTCCCAATTCATTTGTATTTTAGCAATACACAATAAGTTTATTTACTAAAAATAAATAAGTTAATATTAAAAATGAGTATTAAAATAATAATAAAAAATGAAGATTAATTGTTAATATTAAAAATAAATATTTAAAATTTTTGTAATCTTTGAGTAAGCAACCTGATTTAGATTTATCAAGCCTATATTATGTTGCTAGATCGTGCTTTCGATAACTTCAATTCAACAATAGAAACAAGCGATAGTCATTATTTTTGCAAGTGTAAAAGCGAGTTCAAATAGTCCAATAAGTTTTGAGTAAATGCATCAATTAATTTTTAACAAGAACGCTATATTCGCAAAATTAAAAAGTTGCTTTTGTCAATTGAAACTTAAAAAGCAGCAATAAACCTAATCAATTGGTCACTCTATCTCTCTCCCTCTTTCATCGAATATGTGTGTCTAGGTTAGATTTTCTAATTACTTCAAATAAGGGTCAACTTCTTTTAATGTTTAAATTCTCATACTAGTCTCTTTTTATTTATTCTATGTTTACTTTCAGCAGTTCCAATTTAACTCTCTTTATTTCAATAATGAGTTCCACATTAGCGATGTTATTGCAAGTTGTTCTAACTTTAATAAATGCTTCAGAATTAGAGGGACATAGCCGGGCTTAAATGCTTTTCTAAAAGCTTAGTTGTAATTTTGCATTTTATCTAAAATGAGATCAAGAGTATCAAATAAACCCTAACTCACAAGCATTACATTCAAAAGATATTTTAAAACTAAGAAGGGGTTTCGGGGTTTTTTCACCTGCTTGCAATTAATGAAATAATCCATGTTAAATTCTGACATGCAAGTTAATAATGCCTTTAAAGAAATTTGTTTCGCGAATCTTTCATGCTTGCTCGCATCTATAACGCTAATTTTCAAAGGAAATCAGCATTATGATTTAGTGACTTGTTACATGAAGCAATTATTGAAATTCATTGTATGGAGTAGTTAATTCTATTTGAGAATATTCACTAGCTTCTAGCCACCAAAAAAAGAGATGCAAAGAAAAAATAATGTAGAGAATTGAAATTTAATTATTTCCTGGCTTATAATTTTAGCCAAAACTTAAAGATGGCTACAAAACGATTGATCGCAATTCTTAACCTTTTGGGAAATAAAAAATGACAATCAACTAGTGTGGTTCATTTTTGTTAGATTTTAAGCACAAAAATTCAGCAGTCTATAGAGTAGTCAACAATCTTAAGAAACTACGAGCTTGACTCTTTGCACATGTCGATCTATATCTTATTAGAGTCTTCATTCAATTCAATGCATCTTTTATTGCAGTCAATCTATTGATATAATGGGATTTGGATTTATCTAGAAATATGTTGGAGAGAGTTATCAACGAAAAAGGTTATCTTTGATTAATTTTATTTTTAATTTTTCCTTCTATTTTCCCAATTTATTTGTATTCTAGCAATATACAATAAATTTATTTACTAAAAATAAGTTAAATATTTCAAATGACTATTAAAATGAGTATTAAAATAAATATTTAAAATAGAATATCAAAATAAATATTTCAAATTTTTGGAACCTTTGAGAAAGCAACTTGATTTAGATTTATCAAGCCTATATTATGTTGCTAGATCGTGCTTTCGATAACTTCAATTCAACAATAGAAACAAGCGATAGTCATTATTTTTGCAAGTGTAAAAGCGAGTTCAAATAGTCCAATAAGTTTTAAGTAAATGCATTAATTAATTTTTAACAAGAACGCTATATTCGCAAAATTAAAAAGTTGCTTTTGTCAATTGAAACTTAAAAAGCAGCAATAAACCTAATCAATTGGTCACTCTATCTCTCTCCCTCTTTCATCGAATATGTGTGTCTAGGTTAGATTTTCTAATTACTTCAAATAAGGGTCAACTTCTTTTAATGTTTAAATTCTCATACTAGTCTCTTTTTATTTATTCTATGTTTACTTTCAGCAGTTCCAATTTAACTCTCTTTATTTCAATAATGAGTTCCACATTAGCGATGTTATTGCAAGTTGTTCTAACTTTAATAAATGCTTCAGAATTAGAGGGACATAGCCGGGCTTAAATGCTTTTCTAAAAGCTTAGTTGTAATTTTGCATTTTATCTAAAATGAGATCAAGAGTATCAAATAAACCCTAACTCACAAGCATTACATTCAAAAGATATTTTAAAACTAAGAAGGGGTTTCGGGGTTTTTTCACCTGCTTGCAATTAATGAAATAATCCATGTTAAATTCTGACATGCAAGTTAATAATGCCTTTAAAGAAATTTGTTTCGCGAATCTTTCATGCTTGCTCGCATCTATAACGCTAATTTTCAAAGGAAATTAGCATTATGATTTAGTGACTTGTTACATGAAGCAATTATTGAAATTCATTGTATGGAGTAGTTAATTCTATTTGAGAATATTCACTAGCTTCTAGCCACAAAAAAAAGAGATGCAAAGAAAAAATAATGTAGAGAATTGAAATTTAATTATTTCCTGGCTTATAATTTTAGCCAAAACATAAAGATGGCTACAAAACGTTTGATCGCAATTCTTAACCTTTTGGGAAATAAAAAATGACAATCAACTAGTGTGGTTCATTTTTGTTAGATTTTAAGCACAAAATTCAGGCAGTCTATAGAGTAGTCAACAATCTTAAGAAACAACAAGCTTGACTCTTTGCACATGTCGATCTATATCTTATTAGAGTCTTCATTCAATTCAATGCATCTTTTATTGCAGTCAATCTATTGATATAATGGGATTTGGATTTATCTAGAAATATGTTGGAGAGAGTTATCAACGAAAAAGGTTATCTTTGATTAATTTTATTTTTAATTTTTCCTTCTATTTTCCCAATTTATTTGTATTCTAGCAATATACAATAAATTTATTTACTAAAAATAAGTTAAATATTTCAAATGACTATTAAAATGAGTATTAAAATAAATATTTAAAATGAACATTGAAAATGAATATTTAATATGAATATTAAAAATAAATATTTAAAATTTTGGAACCTTTGAGTAAGCAATCTGATTTAGATTTATCAAGCCTATATTATGTTGCTTGATCGTGCTTTCGATAGCTTTAATTCAATAAAAGAAACAAGCTATAGTCATTAATTTTGAAAGTGTTAAAGCGACTTCAAGTAGTCCAATAGTTTTGAGTAAATGCATCAATTTTTAACATGAACTCTAATCAAGCAAAATTATGAAAGTTGCTTTAGTTAATTGAAACTTAAAAAGCAGCAATAAACCTAATCAATTGGTCACTCTATCTCTCTCCCTCTTTCATCGAATATGTGTGTCTAGGTTAGATTTTCTAATTACTTCAAATAAGGGTCAACTTCTTTTAATGTTTAAATTCTCATACTAGTCTCTTTTTATTTATTCTATGTTTACTTTCAGCAGTTCCAATTTAACTCTCTTTATTTCAATAATGAGTTCCACATTAGCGATGTTATTGGCAAGTTGTTCTAACTTTAATAAATGCTTCAGAATTAGAGGGACATAGCCGGGCTTAAATGCTTTTCTAAAAGCTTAGTTGTAATTTTGCATTTTATCTAAAATGAGATCAAGAGTATCAAATAAACCCTAACTCACAAGCATTACATTCAAAAGATATTTTAAAACTAAGAAGGGGTTTCGGGGTTTTTTCACCTGCTTGCAATTAATGAAATAATCCATGTTAAATTCTGACATGCAAGTTAATAATGCCTTTAAAGAAATTTGTT
>ARYC01019573.1:0-42755 GCA_000711775.1 Oxytricha trifallax
GAATTCAAAATAAATATTTCAAATTTTTGGAACCTTTGAGAAAGCAACTTGATTTAGATTTATCAAGCCTATATTATGTTGCTAGATCGTGCTTTCGATAACTTCAATTCAACAATAGAAACAAGCGATAGTCATTATTTTTGCAAGTGTAAAAGCGAGTTCAAATAGTCCAATAAGTTTTAAGTAAATGCATTAATTAATTTTAACAAGAACGCTATATTCGCAAAATTAAAAAGTTGCTTTTGTCAATTGAAACTTAAAAAGCAGCAATAAACCTAATCAATTGGTCACTCTATCTCTCTCCCTCTTTCATCGAATATGTGTGTCTAGGTTAGATTTTCTAATTACTTCAAATAAGGGTCAACTTCTTTTAATGTTTAAATTCTCATACTAGTCTCTTTTTATTTATTCTATGTTTACTTTCAGCAGTTCCAATTTAACTCTCTTTATTTCAATAATGAGTTCCACATTAGCGATGTTATTGCAAGTTGTTCTAACTTTAATAAATGCTTCAGAATTAGAGGGACATAGCCGGGCTTAAATGCTTTTCTAAAAGCTTAGTTGTAATTTTGCATTTTATCTAAAATGAGATCAAGAGTATCAAATAAACCCTAACTCACAAGCATTACATTCAAAAGATATTTTAAAACTAAGAAGGGGTTTCGGGGTTTTTTCACCTGCTTGCAATTAATGAAATAATCCATGTTAAATTCTGACATGCAAGTTAATAATGCTTTAAAGAAATTTGTTTCGCGAATCTTTCATGCTTGCTCGCATCTATAACGCTAATTTTCAAAGGAAATTAGCATTATGATTTAGTGACTTGTTACATGAAGCAATTATTGAAATTCATTGTATGGAGTAGTTAATTCTATTTGAGAATATTCACTAGCTTCTAGCCACAAAAAAAAGAGATGCAAAGAAAAAATAATGTAGAGAATTGAAATTTAATTATTTCCTGGCTTATAATTTTAGCCAAAACATAAAGATGGCTACAAAACGTTTGATCGCAATTCTTAACCTTTTGGGAAATAAAAAATGACAATCAACTAGTGTGGTTCATTTTTGTTAGATTTTAAGCACAAAATTCAGCAGTCTATAGAGTAGTCAACAATCTTAAGAAACAACAAGCTTGACTCTTTGCACATGTCGATTTTCATCTTATCAGAGTCTTCATTAAATTAAAAAACATCTTTTATTGCAGTCAATCTCTTGATAATGGGATTTGAACTTAACTATTAATATGTCGGAGAGCGTTATGAACGAAAAAGATTACTTTGATAAATTAATATTTTTAGTTTTTCCTTCTATTTTCCCAATTCATTTGTATTTTAGCAATACACAATAAGTTTATTTACTAAAAATAAATAAGTTAATATTAAAAATGAGTATTAAAATAATAATAAAAAATGAAGATTAATTGTGAATATCAAAATAAATATTTCAAATTTTTGGAACCTTTGAGAAAGCAACTTGATTTAGATTTATCAAGCCTATATTATGTTGCTAGATCGTGCTTTCGATAACTTCAATTCAACAATAGAAACAAGCGATAGTCATTATTTTTGCAAGTGTAAAAGCGAGTTCAAATAGTCCAATAAGTTTTAAGTAAATGCATTAATTAATTTTTAACAAGAACGCTGTATTATAAATAATTTATTTTAAGATAAAACCCCATTAGTAAAATTTTGGCAAAATATGGGTGATATATAATTTAAGATTAATATTAAACACTTATGTTTATTAATTAAATGATTAAAAAAAACTTAACTAAAGAGAATTGAACCCTTGATAGTTTTATTAAAATTTAAACATTATACTATGCGTACATAGGTTTTTTATTTAGTTTTTATTAATTAATCATTATTTTAAATACCCTTTACTATTTTTTCTAATATAATTACATTCTTGGGGTTACATTTGCAAATACTCTCTAGACTATAAAAGAAATTCTACAAAACTTAAGAGGAATACTCATCTGAAAAATTAAGAATACAAGAGATTTCTCAATGAAATGTGAATATTAATTCATTCTGACAGAATTACACTAGTTGAGAGTATGATAATCTAATATTCAATTTAAAGACTAATAGTGTTTGTTTGAGTTTAAAAGTCATAACTTCAACGAAATCGTGTTAGAAATGGAAATTGTGATGAAATATTCGTAGATAAAACTAATTAATAATAACAAGTGAGAGGAAACACAAATGCTAAAACTTTTGTATTTAAATACTTATGATTAAAATTTATTGATTCTTTTTATATATCTCCCTTATACAATTGATTATACTCTTTTATATCTTATATTTTCTTGTTTGAAAATTATTGATTTTTAGTTTATTTTTATTTATAAGTAATTTCTTCCTTGTGTTTTCATTATTATTTTTATATTAATTTTTTGTTTTTACTTTATTTTCTTTATTTAATATTTTACATAAAGTCAATAGAAATCATACTAAGATTTTAAATTTTTATTTTATAGATATCTTATATTATTTTATTAGCTATATATTTTCTCCATATTTGTATATTTAATAGGTTCCTTAAATTATTTTAGATTGTTTTAAGTTTTCTTACAAGTATTTTAATTTCTATCTTCTTTTTTCTTTAGATTACATTTCTCCTGATATAATAAGTAAAAAATTTATTTCTCTAACGGCTTTCAGTATAGTTGCTCTATATTTGTTAATAAATCTTTCCGTTTTTTCTTCAATTATTATTTAAGGTAAAACAATTCATATTTTATGTTTTCCTATTTACGAAACATAAATTGGTAATTAATTAATAATTACTTTTTTAATGTTTTTATCATTGTTTTTTACTTTAATTTTGTAGATGCATAAGTATTTTGGATTATAAAATTTAACATTCAAGAATCGTTCACCTAAAACTTTTAGCAAATCGTCTTGAAGACAGTCTCTAAAACAACCCTAAATAAACGAACTAGATTTGTTGTCGATGTGAATTGTTCAAGCATTTGCCATTGGCATTGTATTTTGTGTTTTATAGTGGATTTCTAACTGTGTTAGCCATTTTAAACTGTGAGTGTCAATTATGAACTGTAGTAACAATCGCCATCTCAGGTTACAATTGCTAAAACAGTGGTAATAATTTGGAACTGTAATACTAATTTAATTTATATACAAGAGCTGGCAAAATAAATAAAAGCAGGGTCTTAGTGATGCAGGCCCTTAAGGGGTAACAAGGGGCAGAGCCCCTTGTTATTGCAATGAGATAAAAAAGTAATTGCAGGAGTCTAGGTGCACCTGCTCCCAGTGGGAGGGGGTTTCGATGTTGGCAAAGCTCTCCTCCGAAAACTCATCAGAAATTTTTGTTAGTGAATTGATGTCATTAGTTTAAAATTTAATTGTTAAATATTCATATAATGTTAATATTAAATGTCTGTTAGATACAATATTAACGGTCTTTTGATTTTTGCTATTATGATGAATTTCTCCTCCTTAATGCTTCAAATAAATATGGTTCTATTTATTCTGGGTTCCTGGCAATGTATTATATGCATGTTTTATGTGATATTTGATAACTACCCATGGTCGTTCAATTAAATTATTATGTTCAATTGTTATAAATACACCATTATGTCTTTCGTGTCTTATTTCATGCTCTCCCAATAATGCCAATATAACTTGCTCACCTATCTGTAAGGACAATATTGTCTCTTTCAACATTTTCTCAAATTATTTATTCAAATGTTAATATTGTTCTATTCAAGACAGTAAGTATTTTACATCTTTAGCTTCTTTCTTCAATTAAACCAACAATCCAGATTTATCTGTCTTTTATTGTATCTTCAGGATAACTGAACTTTAAAGATTAATGTGTCTATAAAGACTTTCCAGTTGGACATTATCTTTTATAAAAAAGTTTTCTATTGTATTAACATTTTATCTTTAATAATATTCCTATAATTTTGATAAATTTAGCTTATAAGTTATCTTGTAGTACTCAACGATAAGGGATCAGAGAGAGGTGTTTTACTACTTCAGATATATTGAATCCAGAAGATAATTATTAATTTTATCAAAAATTTCTAATTACATGTTGGAAGGACAGTACAGAGTAAGTCCTTATCTTTTAGACATTCTAGATTTGCATTTTTTTATAAAAATAACATTCATAAATGATACTTTCAAGACTATTAAGCGAGTATAATTAAAATGGGGAGACTGTTAAAATAAAATCAAAAAAGAGATCAAATATAATTATGATCATCTCAATATACATGAGTGAAGATCCAACAGTCACTAGTTTGAATAATGTTTGAATATATCCTTATTTAAATTTAATTAACTAATCAACTAACTAAAAATGGAACTTTTGCTTTTTTATCATCTTTTCTGATTTTTTTATTTTTGTTCATCGATCAAGTAGATGCTGTAGCTGATCTTCAAGTTTTTTCATAATTTTCATAGATATCTTCAGGGTATCTTCAGGATATCTTCCTCAAAAAATTTAAAGTGTGGAGAGTGTGGAGAGTATGGAGTGTGTGGAGTCCAGCATCAACAAAAACAGTAGTAATAGCACTAATATTCTCAAAATCAAGCATTATTATGAGTCTGGTTGAAATTCTAGAGAATTTATAAAATTTTAGATCACTGATTTTTTCTTTGTTTTCATCAACATCATCTTTATCATCATCTTCAACATTAAGCATCATATCAATGAATTTTAGAAAAACAAGATGTTTTTGAAAAAATCCCAGACTCATAATAATGCTTGATTTTGAGAATATTAGTGCTATTACTACTGTTTTTGTTGATGCTGGACTCCACACACTCCATACTCTCCACACTCTCCACACTTTAAATTTTTTGAGGAAGATATCCTGAAGATACCCTGAAGATATCTATGAAAATTATGAAAAAACTTGAAGATCATCTACGGCATCTACTTGATCGATGAACAAAAATCAGAAAAGATGATAAAATAGCAAAAATTCCATTTTTAGTTAGTTGATTAGTTAATTAAATTTAAATAAGGATATATTCAAACATTATTCAAACTAGTGACTGTTAGATCTTCACTCATGTATATTGAGATGATCATAATTATATTTGATCTCTTTTTTGATTTTATTTTAACAGTCTCCCCATTTTAATTATACTCGCTTAATATTATTTATTTTATAAAATTTGATAGACATCTAGGATTAGCAAAGATTTCGTTTAAATATACATAAGTCTAAAATCTTTTAAGTATTTATTAAGTAACTGAGTGTATTATGTTTATTTAATTTATAGGAAAAATGATTCCATTTAAATTATTATAATTTAACGATAAAATTTTAAACTTATTACATCAATTCATAAAAAAAAGAGGTCAAATGGGCTTATTGAGTAATGGGTTATCCCCTTCACTGGGGTTGGCGCCCCTTAGTCACCTGCAATTACATTTTTATCGCTATAAGATAAAATTGGGCTCTGTCCCTTGTGACTCCGTTAGGGGCTGCATCAAATAAGACCCTTCTTTTTTATTTATTTTCCCAGCTATCGCATTTAAAATTCAAAATAGAATTACAGTTCGCAATTTTTACCACAGTTCGTAATTGTTAACTCATGTTTGCATTTGCTACTGCAGTTCGCAATTGACCTCAAAACCCTAATTTTTTTATCATATAATTTTTAAAGCTTATGTATAAGTCAATACACAATTAAACGACTTTTAATGTACTTACTATGCAAAATAAAAGTTAATTAAAATATTTCTCTGATAATTATTACTTTTAGAGGAGTGCTAGATTTAAAGTCAATTCATTTTAGGTATTCTCATTTTTTAATTTTACTTTTTATATTGGTACATTTTTTATTAGTATTAAAAAATAAGTAATAATATATTTTGGATACATCATCTAGTTTTTAAAAGTAGGCGGTACATCCCATAAATATATAAATAGTATAAAATATATACAAAAAATGTCATCTTAACTTGATTATTACTATATAATGGCTTCGCTTTTAAATACAGTAATAAAGCTAATATAGTTTTTATAAAGTTTAGTAATATAGAGTTTAATTTCTAAAGTATTAATAAGATTTATAAAAATTATTCCGTTTAAACTTATTTTAATTCTATTTATAATTAACTATATTGAATTCTTAACAGAACTTTATTCTACTAAAAATCTTATAAAAATTAATTTGTGGGTTAGACACTATCATTATGATAAATTCATGAATCAATATTATTCACAAAATAATTAAAAAATATATAAAGAAGTAGTTAAACTTTAAAAAGAAAGTTTCTGATTCCTTGCTCTAAATTAATATAAAGTATTATAATTTAAAGGATGATGCTCAAACAATTTTATTTATTGAAAAACTATCTATTTTTTAATTATAATATTCAGATTAATTACTAAATAATATGCTGTGTGTATTCTTAAAGTTTGTGTGTATTATATCAAATTATTCCTTTTTATCCATCATTTAAAATACTTTTATATAAATCAATGAAAATTGATAGTTAAAGTCAAAGCATAAGATTTTCAATAAAAAACTAATGATTTTAACTAAAATTTATATAAATAAAATTTCAATTTTTAACTTTATTTGAGAACTAAAAAGCATTTAGTGTGGCAAAATAATATTACTTAAAAAAAGAAATTCAAAAGTCCTTAAAGCGCTTCATTTTGTCTTTCATTTGTCAAAAAATATTAGCATCAGCATAGATACTATATTGTGGGAATACATTTGAATTTGAAAAATCAATTTAAATTAATAATTAAATAATTATAATTTGTAGCAGTTAATTTTCTGGAAAGCTTGACAATATGGTATTTTTCGAAAGAATTCAAAATTAGCTGGGCTCTACTATTGGCAGTACCTTCTATCGCATTCCTGGAGCGAGATAATTTAAGTTTAATTTCTGCATAAAAACAAATTAAACAAATCACTCAAAATTAAACTTAAATTATCTCGCTCCAGGAATGCGATAGAAGGTACTGCCAATAGTAGAGCCCAGCTAATTTTGAATTCTTTCGAAAAATACCATATTGTCAAGCTTTCCAGAAAATTAACTGCTACGAATTATAATTATTTAATTATTAATTTAAATTGATTTTTCAAATTCAAATGTATTCCCACAATATTATTTAAATCATCTTCAAAATAAACATTTTTGTTGAATATAATTTCAAAAGTAATCTAAAAGTATTCAAGAAAAGTAACTATGATAATCATTCGTTATTAAGAATTATAAAAACAAAAATTTTACAATTTTTGGACAATAGACTATTCAATAGCATTAAATAAATATTTTTTATGCATAAAAAAATTGCGAAATAAACATTTAAATTACAGTTCTTCTGCCTGTTAATAAGAATAATAACTAAGATATTACAACAACATGCCTGTAATTGGTATAATTATTCATTGATTATAAACTGGAACGATATTTTTCACTAATAAAATTGCAAAAAACCCAACATTAATAATATATCAATCAAAAAAACTAAATAATAATTATTATTAAACTAAGATATTCTTAAAATTAATGTTTATCGTGATTTAATATATTTAATATTTAACTTAATTATCATTCTACACTAATTTTTCAAATTTAGTTTCACTTAAAAACTTATTCATGCTATTCAGGATTATAACTTATATAGTTATTTTAGAAATCCTCAATGAATTTATAGATTTATTAAAAATATTAGGTAGACTTTAATTTTAAATGAAAATTGATAATTTAATTAATTATTTAGGATTGAATTAAGTAAAATTAATATTCATGAACAGCTAATATTATTCATCCATTATCCTTCATAGATGTCACCATTTATCCAATTTTAAATTGTTATAAAATTTGTGTACATTTATTTTGAGTTTTCAGTCTAGCAGCACCTTGTCTCTTGCAGGTAAATTTTGCTGAAATTTATTTTTTTAGATATGTTTTTTATATCATTCTAATATTATTGAGTAACCAGCAGCTCCACCAAAACCATTTTATGACTTCATTATATTATAATTTTTTGTAAATTTATTTATCAATTTCCTTTTATACATTATGGTCAACGACAAACTAAATAGAAAATAAAATATGTGTGAATATATTATGAAATATTTTCATATAAAGTTTAAAAGATATTACAGAGTTCCTTTTTAAAACATATTTATTCTATTAAGATTGATTACTGATTTAATGTGTTTGAATCCTTATTTAAATTATATATTAAGTGTATGTAGGTAGATTTTGAAATATAGTTACGTTTATATTTTTAATAAAAATGCTTAGTTATTATTAGTAAAACTCTTAAACATGAATTTCGTAATTTTCCTAACTTTCTTTGAATGTATTGAATACTAAAATCCAAGTACTCTCAAAAGTAAACATAAATTTCTATATCTAAATAAATTTAAACAAGCAAATTTTAATTAATAATAAGGAAAAAAAAGTATTAATAATTTATTAGCTTTAATTAAAAAACATTTCTCATTTTTAATTTATTGTCATTGGTATATAAATCAAATAGATAGTATTATAAATTCAATATGATTCCATTCAAATGCGCGATAAAACTTGACATGAAATGTTATTGATTACAAAATCTATTTTATCTTTTATCCTCTATACCTTTATGGATTCTTTCTCTTTCATGTTATTTGTTAATTATTCGAAACTGCTAACGAATTACCTTTCTGTCTATGATAAAACAATCATTAGTTGAGAGCTAGTTTGATCTAGGGTGGATTTTAAATGAATTTTGGTGTTGACCCTTCCGAAACTTTAACATCCGTTAAGCTGAATAGATAATTTTCTGTTTATGCTAAATTCATCGATATATAATTGATAATTTGAAAATATGTAATTTTAATCCAAAATTTTATATATTTAAATGTATTCGTATAGATCAGAGTCAAAAAGAGGTACAGCACTCACTTATAATATAAGTTACAAAAAGAAATTTTTTAATATTAATTTTTTAGTGGTTAAACCTAAGGTTGTCATTGGACAGGTGCATCTCAGAGTAACGCATAGAGAGGTCTAAAAAAACTCTCCTAATACAAGTGATGATGATGACTATGATGATGAAGGAGATGAAACCCTTTATTAGAGATTTCCATTTTTTATTTGTGTGTTAATTTTTCTAATTTACTTTAATTAAATTAATAATACACTAAGTTTTCCATTTATAAATTATGATTCAAGTTTCCCCCTAACAGCGACGACAGATTTTCCAATCTTTATCATCAAATGTTGTGGTAAATCATGCTTAGTTTGTGCTGCTTTTGATTAACCTTACTTCTTTCATCTCTGTAATCATTTGTTTTGAATCTAAAATATTATTAATTTCTCATTTTATTTCAATTTTATATTTTAAATACATATCTCATTAATTCACACAATCTTAGCGTCTTCTTCTCTATTCTCTTTCATTTTGAAATATTCAACCAAGATGTTGATTTATGATTTAGAAATTCCCCATTTATTATCATTTTTATTTCCTGACGTATGTTAATATAAAAATCCTATAACTTTTTGATAATTCTCTCTTATTTCCAACGCTCTTTAATCTCATTCAACCAAATTATATTGCTAAGCTTTATCTGAATAAATAATTCTTTTGTCTCGAATTTTTGTGAATCTTGATGGATCTCCCATATAGTTTACTAGGTTTCAGTTTTTATATACCTAAATTATCTACGTTTTATATACATCGTAATAATGGCTTATTCAGTAATTCCCTATCCTTCTTTGGCTAATGATCATCATAGAATTTATCACATTCTTTGTGACTTGTTATTAAAACTTTAATTCTGTTTTGTTAGCCTGCCAATAGTCTCAGATGTTATATCCTTTCTTTTTCATGTTCTTCTTAATCAATATATTTAAGGTATTAACTTCCTTGAGTTAAGTTTCGTTTCCCAGTATTTGCTGAGAATACTCTAATTAAGTTTCTATTTTGTCGATCTCCTCTATTTTCAAATATTTGCTGCAATGAGTGGAGTTTACTTATGTATTAATTTTGATTTTATTTATTAAACCATAATTGCATCCCTTATGATTGGTTGTTAGATTTTGCTAATCTCTAGGTGAATTATGTTTACCTTTTTTACTCACACCACATTATTTTTGTATTTTTTTGGGCTAAAATTTATGTAAGAAATTTGGTTTCCTTCACATTTTTTTACCCTTAATTTCTAAGGTATGGTAAAATTGCTTAGCTTTACGGAAATTTACCGTATTTTTGGTGTTTTTTTTTTGTAGTGAGTTTTCTCAATTTTCTCTGTAACATTCTATGACTCTTCTAAATTCTTGTTAATCTATTATGTTGATCAATATTTTGACAGCAAACGCCATAAGCATTCCTTATTTTATAAATGAGAATAACTCTTTTTGAGATTATTGTAATGAATATTGAAGGTAAATGTTTAAAAAATTGCTTAAATCATACTTTCTTGAGTTACTCCAATTCATGTCCTGATGTAGTCTTTTTAGATTTTATTAAGTTATTCGAGTATAGTTCTTCTATTTGTTTTAAGGCAGTTTTATCATCATCCGTCTTTGCTCTGTTATTTAGAATCACTAATAGTCTATCCCTCTAATCAGAGTCCCGTACACCTTCTATTTGTACACTAGAATAAATGCTTCTCTTTATTTTCTGTTCCTAATATAGTTCTTTATGTGTTATAGTAGTTTTATCAAGTTCAGGTGGGAGCTCTTATTTCTTTTAATCCATTTTAATAATTGCCAGTTTTTAATATTTCAACTCCTTTTACTTAGAGCTTATTCACTGTCACGTTTTTGATTATTTTGTTTGGTGATTGATTTCGTTACAATAAGCCGTGTATTGTAAACCTTTAAAAATTGGTATCCACTAGTTTTACTAAGTTTCATTAGTCTATTCTATTTATTTATTTGGGATTTTCACTCACTCTAGCCATCCTACTATCTATTCACATACTGTATTGTGAATCTCTTCAAATTTATCCCCAAAAGATTACCATAAAAGCCATCCAGTCCTATTGTCTTGTTAATGTAGTATTCCTTAATTCAAATATCAGATAAAAATATTATTTGACTAAACTTTAAAAAGCTTTTAATAGAACATAAATAAATATTTAGAGGAAGTTAATAGCAGAATCATTAACTATAATAAAATTAGTTATAGTAATATTCAAGTCTTATGACTCATTTAATCATTAATCTTAATTTATTTTATAAGTTTACACTTAAATATATAATAATAATGGTTTAAAACCTCATGAATTAAATTATGTTAAAAATATGGGTTAAATTAATCAAAAAGAAATTTAAATGAGAAATAAAATAGTCAATTATACTTTACTTATAAAAAATTAGAAACTGAATCTTTAAAGATAAATAATATATCAGTTTTTGATTTTTGATCAACTGATCTCACTCTCTTAAGATTCAACTAAAATTTCTATTTGACTTTTATTTATTTTCATTTTTTGTTGTACCATATTCTTTCATTTTATGATAGTGATTCCAATTAACTTGACTTCTGAATATCTTTAAAGTTATTAGATAATCTTTTTATTTTTAAATGAATAGTATTATGTATTTTTTGTAAATGCGAGAGTTTTTATTCTTATTTACAGAGAGGATCTTCAAATCATATTAGAAAAATATAATGCAAATCTGAGATAATATCAAGTAACTTTGAAGTGAATAAAAATCATTAAAGCAAGTTAATTAGATAGATTTTTAAATTTGATATGTATACAAACTTTAAAAAAAATAAACATGTGTTCGATTCCCTATAGAATTTGGCTTTTTAAATTTTAATTTGAACAATTAAATTCTGTAGTTATATAATTATAGAAAGTTTCTTAATATTATAAAATTTGCTCTATACTAATGATTTGATGCTTTTATTTTATATAATTTTTATACGCGTTATCCAATTTTGAAAGTAACACGTAACCTTTTTTATAAAGTAAGTAACAAAATTTTAAAAATTGTTTATTTTTTAGATATTTAAAATAGCCCCAATTTTATTCAGAATACGATAGAAAAAATCTCTAATTCCTTTCTACATCTTCCATGTTACAGAATTTTTCCATCTTATGCTCATTGATCATTAATTGATATCCTTTTTAGGAGTTCGTCCCAGAGTTTAACCTTTCATCTAGGTATATAATAATATAAAATTATATAATTCAGTTTTACTTTTACTCTACAAAATTTATTCTCTCTCCTACGATCAATAAATATTTACTTAAATCTGCTTGTTTTCTACTATTGCTAAATACAAAAGAATAGGAAATTATAAATAAGTAAAATCAATAAACTACTTGTAATTTAGTATTAGTAGATTAAATAAGATTAATTAAAGAGAAAAATATAGAAATAATGGGGGTTTTCTATAGTTAATTATCTAATATAAGCTTTAACTTAGTATTATGAAATTTATGTTTTTCAAATTTTTATTATATATCCAAAATCATTTGTCATTCCATGGAGATGATCTGTTTTTTGACATTTATAAGTGTTTTTGCGTGTTATTAGGCTCTTAGTTTTATACACTTTAATAGTGTAATATTTAGGTAGCGCAATTATTATTACCTAAATTCATAAAATTTGAGAAATATTTTGATTTTGTGAGAGTGATGTTATATTTTAAAGTAAATAAGTATTGTTTTATTTAATTTTCTCAAAAACATATACTTTCTTCATGTTTAATTTGTAATGTGCAGTAGTGCATACAGAGGTTTTGTGGCTTGGTAGATAAAAATGGTTCCATTTTAATTAAAAGTACAAGGAAAAGATATAAATAATTACTTTATTTGATAACTTTCTATAATTTTTAAATTTGATAATTCATGATCGATATTAATTTTCTTCATTTTTTGGTATAAAAATTAATTAATATCATTTCTTTCCTAGATCTTTTCTATGTCTCGGATTGCATCATTCCATTCCGCCTTATATTCTTAAAATTTGTTTCTTACTCGGGGTTACTTGTACCATTGTTTGGTCTTGCTATAATTATCCAACCTTATTTCCAAACATATTAGAATGAGGTTGTCTGAATCTTCTTTTATTATCATCTCTTCCTCATTAATGGAAGTTTTATAACATTGCTTTCTGATATCTAATTTTCTAACCCTTTCTTTTTATCTCCTAATTTAAGGTTTTTCTTTTTATATTTTATCCTTATTTTTGTTAAAATTAGTTTGTTGTCCGTCAATCTTTGTCGACTTAAATTCTAGCTATCTGTCTCCAGATTTGATAAGATCAAGTGCAATTAATTTCATCTTGAATGAGTTCATACTCCCTGAGGAAATGATTCCTTTAAATATCATTTCACTAACCCTTACCTGTCTAGGGTGTGATAGTGAAAGTCTCCCATCATTATTAATCTTTTATTATTACATTTGACTTTCAATAATTTTATCATATTCATAGTTTATTCTGAAGCTCTTTAACTTCCCCGTTCCATTATGGAGGTATGCAAACCATTAAAATTTAATTTGAAAAGCCTGATAGATCTAAGAAGTTCTAAGTTACAAACTATCTTTATTTTTTAACTTAATTGTCTTTATTTGAAATCAGCCACCATTTAGAGTAATTAAGTCGCCGCTCCTTGCCAGTTGGGTCTAAGTTATATTTCTATTAATCATCCATACAATTTTTTGCAGTCTTGTTTCGACTAATCCGATGAAGCCTGGTTGCTTTCTTTCAATTTTTCTCCTAATTTAGTATTGTTTAAGATATTAATTAAGATAATAATATAATATATGAATATACTTAATGTTTTCGATGTTATCTATTTCTTGTGGTTTATCGTTTAAATTCTCAGTTTACTCCCACAGCTTTCTGCAAATCTCTCATCACTTTCACTCGCCTTCACCTTCTCTTACAAGTTGATATAAATGCAGATGATGACTATTCTAGTATTATCTAGTGGGATACTAAATTTTTCTAAGATTCAAATTATTTTATGGTTAGCTTAGTTTTATGCGAATGCTTAATTCTGATATTTGCGATTCTTCCTTGAATATTCAAAGTAGTCTTTCAATGATTATTTATTTTGAGCTTTGTTTTCATTGCCTTCTCCGCGTTAATTGGTAGCTCCCTTCTTGGCTATGCCTTCTCTTTCATCACTGTGTACCTTTTTTATTTCCCAACTTAAAGTTTTATATTATTTTATAAATCTTACGATTACCTTTTAATAAGTAAGAATGGTTATTGTTATAATCTTATTTCGTAATAATTATTAGGGTATAT
Organism: Oxytricha trifallax; assembly: GCA_000711775.1. NCBI lineage: Eukaryota > Ciliophora > Spirotrichea > Sporadotrichida > Oxytrichidae > Oxytricha > Oxytricha trifallax. The sequence continues at coordinate 14,221 of ARYC01019573.1, forward strand.
ACATGAAAAAATATTACATAAAGATTTTTATATCAAAATAATATCAATTTAGAATTTATTTAATATTTGATAACTTATAATTTTTATAATGATTTAAATGACTAAAAATAAATAAAGGGATTTTATTGATAAAAAAGTTACAAAAGATTTAATAAATTTATCAAAATCTAACAATATTATGAAATTGATTTGAGTTCCATTTATTATCTGGAGAATTGTCAAATAAATTTTTAATATAATTTTAGGCTTGTTTATAAAGATATTTTAGCGAATATACTCAAATTAATATAGAAAAAGCATCTTAGACAAATACTTGATCCTACATATAGAAGAGTATTTAAGAACCTCGTAAATATCAACACTTGATATTATATTATCCATAGTAAAACAGATTGTTTTAATTAATGAAAGAATATTATAATAATTATTTTGATTATAATTAGTAAATATCAATAAACAATTGATCATATAAGGACTTAATTATTGAGTTATTCATCAACTTCTTCCTCATAATCATCTACTTCTCCTGAAACTCCTCTTTTTGTTCCTCTGCTTCCTTCTATTTCTTTATCATGATTTTTATAGTGTTTTTCTCACGATCCTAATAATAGCTCTCAATTGAGATCAAGATTTTATTTATAAAGATTCAACATATTATTCCTTATTTTATGTTTTTTGTCATTTTAATACTTCATTTTAATTTTTTATCTTAAAGATATTGAATTTAATAGCTTTAAATTACAATGCAAGCACTAGTCAACAAAAGTAATGTTTATCTTAGATAAATCCATATCCAGTAATATTAAATCTTTGTTAAAACAATTACTTTCATTTTGTTTTTGTTTATGTATCTTGATTTTAATGAAATAAATTGTAGCGCAGAATATTTAATTTCCAAGTATTATTCGTTGAAATTGGATTATATTAACTTGAGGAGAAATAAATTCATAATTACAAAATACTATAAGAGTGTTTACTAAGCTTTAACCTCATTGATTTTACCACCAAATCTACATTAGATCATGAGTATGTTTAAGCATTAACATCTAATAGACTAACTAAGTATTTATCTCTAATAATATCAAAGGTTTAAGAATTAGTTTTCATAAAAGGAAGAATAATATTTATTTGTGAGTTAAAAAGAATTAAAGATTTTATTAATATTTTTAATTTAGGAGATTAATGTAATCAGTAATGGATATTAAAGTATCGATTGTTTATTTGATTTAATATAATTGAGGAAAACTGTGTAACATTAAAGAAAGTTGATGTCAAATTGTTTTTATATTCCTCTTTTTATTAAGAAGTGCAATTAATTTTATTATATTCTTTAAAACTCTTCATTGTAGTTGCCATATTATTTGGCAGCCCCAGCGTGTAATTCATTTAAAATTACTTAATATGATTAATTTGAAATATTCATTTAATCTTGTAGGAAATCATTCGATTTTGGAAAATAAACTAGAATTAAAGTTAAATAATTATTAATAGCCTTCAGTTATGTTTACAAAATGTTCCATACTCTAACAAAAAATTATACTCTCTGGATGGTGCATTAAAAATGAGACGGTGGATTGCTATTACTTTTATGAATTTATCTCATCGTTCTAGCCAGAAAAACTCATTATACTATTTTTGTGAGTTAGCTCTAAATCAAAATATCTTGTTTTTAGGGATGATTCAGAAATATTGCCAATAGTAAAGTCCAGCTGAATTGCGGAATCTACTGTAGAATTAATTGACTTAAATTAATTTTGAGTCACTTTAGATTACATAACTTCCATTATTTTAATATTTAATTAATTTTATTTTAATTTATTTTCACAAATAGAATTTATTCCTACTAATATTTAATTATTATATATTACAATGGTTGATAGAAATAAAATTATTGATAAATCAATCAAAATAAAAATAAATTATAACCAAATAAGCTACTTTACTTTCCAATTGTATTTGTAGGTTATAGCAAATGATTGTTATATTTATAAAACTTCTTCGTTTAAGTGTAGAACATATTGATTTTTTATCTTTATTATGAATTAAGTAGCTTGTAGAATTTTTTACGCTAAGTAAAATCATTGGTAGTCATCGAAATCTGTCATCGAATCGTATGAATACCAAGTGGAAGTTCACCCAATCCAGATCTGTTAAATCATTTTTTGCATGATTATTGAATCAAATTAATATTTTTACTGGATACACCATGTTTTATTACCTCCTTCACACAAAATTTCAAGTCCTTCCTCCTGCCTGGCAGTATTTGCACATATTTTTCAGTTATAGATGGGATCATCAAGTTGATCTCTAGAATTGAGCGAAAATGGGAGAATTTTTTTATTTCGATGCATGATTAATTAAGCTTAAGGTTAAGCTAATGAGTTTGGTTATGTAATAAAAGAATTTTTTTCAATAATTTTAACGATTGATATGCTATTCATTATTGAATTGATTTAATATTTAGCACCTTAATCTATAACTTCATTTTTATCATCTCTTTATCACAAAAATTCATGCCTGATGGTATTAACAACTGCTTGACGCTGAATGCCTAGAGATTGTTGACATCAGTCTTGGTCACGGTCTTCAAAATCTGTTATGGTCATCTCACAAGGTGAATATATAGAGAGTTAAGTTTACAATTCTTACTTGCTGTCAGTTTATTTCTAACTGATATGCCTATTTAAGTAAAAAAAAATGCTCGTTAGGGTTGGACCGTGGCGAGTTCTCAGTGTTGAATAGGATAATGCCCTTGAATTTTCTTGCAATCTTCAATAATTTAGAATGACTGCGTTGTCCATTATTCTTCAGGGTGATAATTGTTGGTTCGAAGTTGGCGCAGGATATGATAGGGGAAGTTCTAAAAACAGCAGATAATCGAAAATGCTTTTATGATTTGGCTGAAGATCATCTAATCTTTAGTCATTGCTGTATGAACCTCATATAGAACTGCTGTCTCTCTATTGATTCCTTTTTAATAGAGAAAATTCTAGCCATTAAACCATAAAAGCTCAATCACTGGTTGACTAGCTGCGAAACCACACCGATGAGATGAGGACTTTTATTATGATAAGGTCTAGATATCATTAAATCTATATCAAATTGCTTCTTTCCACTATTAAATGGTTAACTTAAAGGGCATCAACTATTATAAATTAAAAATATTATAAACTGCTTAATTTTCTGTCTTTTATCTGCGACTTAACTGTTGCTCTCAGGCCTGCTTGACAGATGCAACCATCTGGAATAATACCTATCCAGTTTTATTGCCTATCTAATTAAGCTCCTCATTCTTTTGTGCTAAGTTGATTGCAACCTGAGTCTTGCTAGGTTTTTAACTAAAGGAGTTAGAATAGAACCAATTTCAGATGAGTTAAAGGTTTACTATTGGAAATCTTGGAGGAGTTCTATATTCTAATCGCGTTGAGAATTTTCTGCATGAATTTATTTAAAACACATGCTCTTCTCTTTGTCATCAATTATTTTGCTTCTATTGGAAGAAAAAAAAAGATACTATTCTCTTAAACTTTGGAAAGAAAAGTTTTAAGTTTTACCTTAAAATGTACAATATAAATTTACCAAATGTTGCCTTTACATTCTTCACTAATGCTGATTTAATCTACTTAACTTCAATTGAAACCTTCTTATTATTAAAATATATTTGAGTTAAGAAATAAAAAATAAATTAATTAATAATTCGTATTTTAAATATATTGAAATTCGAGTGGAAACTTACCGTTGTGACACTGAGATTACACCCTTTCTTCATTATCTTAAAGTCCCTTATATTCTTCAATACTAATCTGTCAGGTGACCGATTTAATTGATTTGACCAGGGATCTTTGGAGTCAAAGCAGTAAAATAAGTATGCTAATTCTTTAATTAAATTAACTAATTTAATTATACAAAACATTTAAATGATATACAGCATTGGTTCATTGCTACAAGTTCTACGTGCATAAATCATTGTTCACTTCGTTTTCAAGCACTCTACTCATTTCTCTGCATACTTTCTGCCTAGGAGTGTTGAGGCACGGTACTCTCTTTTTATAGTTCTGTGAGAATATATTTAGCCAAGTCTATAGCATCGAAGAGCAACTTTTTCCTAGAGCTCTTCCATATTCTACTTAGGTAATTGTATGGCACTGGGCCTAAAATGCCTCTTTATTGATCTTCTGAAGTTTATCAAATGGCAACGAGTAAATCGTTATCACGACTGCGCTGTCTACAAATTTTAAAGAGACATCTCCATACTTTACTTCTGTAGAGTAGTCGCTCCCCCTCTTGCAATCTTTTCTTTTTAGCAACTTATTCAAAATTGAAGAAATGCTTTTCGTTCATTTGCTCATTAGCACTTTTTGAACCTAGAATTATATAGGCATTAGCAATGATCCATGCCATCTTTAAAATTCCATTAAGCCTTGACTAAATTTTCTGAATTTGAACAAGATTACTTTGTACTTTGCCAATACATCTGGATATAATCTGAAAGACTGTGTATCTCTCCTATCTTGAGTAAATCAGATAACTACACGAGCATTTGTGCCTTAGCTATTGTAGGTGAATCAAAGATTCTCTCCATGAGCTTGTGCCACACTTTTGCTTGTTTAAATTATCTTAATCAGCGGCTATTTGCATTATGCTTCAATAAAAGACGAGCTATTCATAAATGCTCCTTAACTATATATTTTCAATTATTATATAGAGTTTAGTGATCACTTTCTTGCCAAGATAATTGCTCTTCTTGAAATAATTTTAATGAAGGCATAAAAAGACACAAAAACTTGCTATTTTGTCTCGCATTTATTTTATAACTCGAAATTCTATCAAATTCCCAACCAATCAAAGCACTTATTAACCTAATTAAGGGTTTTTGGGTTTTGAATGTGAATGGTCCTTAAAAATGGACACAATTGCGAAGCATCTCCCTGGAAGAATAGGAAAGCAGTGTCGTGAGAGATGGCATAACCATTTGAACCCTAAATTAAGAAAATTGGCTGGAGTCATGAAGAGGAATGGGTTTTGTATCTTTTTCACAGAAGCAAAGGGGATAAATGGGCAGAAATAGCTAAGGTCCTAGATGACAGAACTGATAACATAATCAAGAACAATTGAAACTCACTCTTCAATGAAAAAGAAGATTCTTGAAATGAGCAGAGAATATGATATTTCATGATAGAAAAGCATTCAGGAAGAGGAGTTGTGTAACTCGGTAGTGGCCCAAGTATTTTAGCTACTACCCTTTAAGCTATCAAAGAACAGTTTAGGAATTGAAAGAGATATCATGGATGATAAAGTTTAGTAAGTCAAGGATTAGAAGAAAATTTACTTTGAAAGTAAAGCTTAAGATTTACTAGAAAATATATAAGGGGACAACCTTAGCTATGCTTCCGCAAACATTATGTTTAAAAGTTAGAACATGAAAATTGAAACATACTTGTTTTAATAGAACTAATATGATGAAGAGGTAAAAAAAAAAGAAGGCACTTCTGTAGAGAGATAATAATAAATTGTCAAGCACGAAAAAATTAATAAAAGCAACTAATATAAGAAGGAAATAAAACAATAGGATGAAATAGATATCATATTTAAACGTTCTAATCCACATCCTGTTCAAAATCTCGCTTATGAAAATGCTCTAAGAATCAATGTAATAATTCATGTCATTTTTTATATAAAGATTTAAATGTAATTTTCTAATAAATAGCCATTTAGAACTATAGCTTTAAAAAATTCTAATTTAAAAATGGATTTAATGATTTTAATATTAATTAATTCTGAGGTATGATTGTAATAATCAAATTACTTTTAGAGATTAGATATATAAATATTATTAAATGAATGCAAGTAAATTTAAATTAAACTCATATTTTGTATGAATGCGATATTTATTATATTATTGAAGAAAATTATAAGTCACTTTTAGTTGAAATAAGTAGGAATGCTAAGTTTAGCACCAGAACTAGCGTGGTACTCATCTATGATACATCCGCCAGGGACACTTAAGCCCTTTTCATTGGGAGTCCTCAAGCATATTGATGGAACATCCAAGTTATTGCGGTCATTATTAGGATCTAGCTGCTTTCTGGCACTGTAAATGGTTGCTAGGTGTTTAGTTATGATTGTAGAAACTAGTGCTAATCTTAGTCGTGAATTAAACATGTTCGAGTGGCTTTCATAATTTTACTGGTTCTAATTTTCAAAATTTCTCTCATTGGAAGTTTCTCCTGTATATTTAAGTTTGAATTTAGGATTTAACTAATCTCTATAGGGGATTATTACTAAGTGTTATTTAAGTAAGAGTTTGGTATATTACTAAAGGCAGGTCTTTGAGCTAACCCAATTTACCCAGATTAGAGGGTATTTATAGGAGAGGATTAGAATCTGTTTATCTTGGTGAAACTATTTTGATTGGCATATAAATGAGAATGTGAAGGTTTTGGGCATCTAGTTTTATTTTAGAACCTTTTTTACTTCATAGACTCGCATGAGTTATTGTAAAGTACAGAAGATCCAAGTTAGAATATTCTTTTCGACTACATTTCTTCAGTTCCGTGGAAAGCTGGAGTTTGTAGTAGTATGTTCGACTTAATTATTGAATTACAATTTATCATATGCCACCTTGATGGAAAGATTGGGAACTTTCAATGCCTCCTTTTTATTTAACTTAAGATGCTCTTCTTTTGGAGTACATATGAAAAGAGCTATATTATTATGAATGCTATTACCATTAATATAGTTTGAAGCTTCATAGCCATTTGAAGGAGTTGTGCTCATAAGCATAGATTGCTTCTTGTAATTTTCCTAATCTTATTCATTTTGTTGTGAAATTTATGAATTGAAATTCATAAAGTCATTGCTGTCATTTTTAATTTTAAAACTAATACAATAATTATTTTCTATATAAATATGATTTGATCAAGGTCTTCTCTTTTTAGATGAGTGTTTGTGTTTATTATTTCCTTAGTTAGCTTCCTGCAAAATCAGCAGATTGCTTCTGAGATCAATATTTTCTTTGTCTGGATGCGACTAATATTTTTTACGAATAATATTTCTCATGTTTTAAGAGTTCATATTTTGGGCATGTTAAAGATACTCTTTCTTAAGTGGTATTTAAATGAAGGTTATGTTGTCCTTAAAACCAACGTTTCTTTGAATATGCTGCTAAAGCCTTGAACTCAAGCCTCTAGTAGCTCTTAAATAGGAAAATAACTCATCAAATGTAAATCTCCCCTCCCACGGGTTGGTTGGTAGGGCATTAGGCTATGATATTGCTTCTGGAGCTTTTTGAATCAAGTTTTTACTTGCTTGAGCTCATATTTATAGTATCTCTGCATAGATTCGATTGATTGATTCTTATTAAACAAATTGAAAATGAAGATAAAATATAATGCAACATTAATAAATTGAATTAAATTTTAAATAATTTAAAATTAACAAAATCAAGGTACAGGAAATAATAGCCCAACAAATAGAACGACGCTTAAAACTTAAAAATTTTGGTTAAATAAAAACAAAAGGGCTTTAAGGCCCTACAAAAGAAAGTTTTGGAAATTTAAGATTTCTTAATAACCATAATAAGAAAGTTTAAACTAATTTGAGTAATATTATAAGGAAAGAATAAGAAAGTTAATTAAGTAAATCATTTTATCTCTGTTTTTATGGTGTCAGTATATTAAGATAAGTTTGCAAGTAGCTACATTATAATTATGGGAAATAAAATTCAAATAATAATTATCAATTAATGTAAAGACCACTAACGATTGGAAGATATTAACGATAATAAAGAAATGAAAACAATCTTATATTTAAGCATGCTATGATAAAGTTAATACATTAAAATTGCTTAAGTCTCTGTATTTAGCAAGAAACATTTGATTAATACCTCTTAGATCCCTCCATCCTTATTAAAAATATTTACTCACAAAGAAAAGAATTTTATAACTGATTAATTAAATTCTAATTTTTTTAATGGAATTGAGTTTTCTTTGAAGAAAGCGTTTGGTCAATATCAATAACCAATCAATAAAACCATTAATTTCATTTCAAATTGTTAGCTCAAAATCAACTCATAATGTAACTTTAATTCTTAGAAACTGTGATATTCTTTTATAGAAACTATAAAGCGATGCATAACGTAGCAAGAGATGAGACTAGATATATTGTTATTGACTATAAACTTAATTAGTCACTGCTTTGAGGTATAACCTGTCAAAAATTATAAATTCGAAAAGCTATCTTTCTCCTAATAAGTAAACAATTAACTAAGGAAGTCTTTTAAATACCAATCGAAGCTCTATTAGAGGCATTCAACTGTCTTTGTGTAAAGTTAATTGCAAAGTTCTGAAAATATCTTGAACGAAGTTAAGACTTCCATCTATTCTCAATTGCCTCTCAATTAATCAAACATGAATCTCTTTAATCTTCAATCTACAATCCACAATCCACAAACACTTTAACTTTTAGTCCAAATCTTATATAATAACTTACAACAACAAGTAGTAAAGTTTATTTACATTAGAGAGACCTTTAAATTTTAATTGCATTTGCAGAGAAAGCGAATAAAACTCGTTTAAAGGAACAAAAGTTCTAGTCAAACAAGGTTTATGGTATTTAAAATAATAAAAACAAACGTGATTCAAAAATAGTCACTTAATCAACTACATCTCCTAATAATGTAATGAGATAATACTAGGCCTGTAATTTTAGAGTAAATATTTTCTCTAGCAAAAATTTACTATACATTTATATTTATATTCTATGCGATCATCTAAATTTGATTTTATTCTCCAACCAAAAATGTAAACAGTTCGAATAACTCACTTGATCTTTATCAATTCAATAATTAATTAAATGCTAATTTTGATAAAATAGATAATATTAGGAAATTTAAGAAATGTAATTAAATCTATATTATATAAGTAATTTGTTAAGCCTTTTATCGTAATTTGATCCATTACACTTTTAGATTAAAGATATTATTTGCTTAAAAATTATGACAAAAATTTTACAGAATTAATTGTACAGTTTTAAAATTAAGATTTTTTGTTAATTATGGCGTGCTTAATAATTGTACATTGTACAGTTTTAGAAATAATTTGTTAAAAATAGATTGTATAAAATAATAAGTGATCAAATTTATTAGTGTATATTAAAATTAATAGTTGCTGGTAGTATATACGTAAAAATCATTTGCTAAGTCCTTCTGACCTTTTATTTACTCCAGCTGTCTCTCCATAACATCGTGATCAGTGTTTGTTTTTTAAATGGTTGTCTTCTCATCCATTAGTAACTCAGCATTACCCCCTCTACTAATTGCTCCTCAGGGAGCCAGCCCAACATGATTAAAAAGGAACTTTACATTTTCTGAGAATCTTCTCTGAAACTCCACTTTCAACACACTGGTCTCAAATGAATTATAAACCAGAGGATTCATTTCGTCAAACGAAAAATATTAGAAACATCGATTACTTAGCACTGTTGAAACCTGATCACGGGACTTTGGTTTTTAAGATTGACTGAAACCCCTCTTCTTCAATGAATGTTTTGATATTATCTATCTTTTCTCCGTTTTAGAAAATGTCTCTCTTTATTTCATCATGATTACATTTTGCGGTTCTAAGTGCTGCTTGATGGAATTAATGCAGAATGCTCTATTCAGTATTTTGAAATCCCCGTGGTAAAGATTTTTCTCAATAGTTTCGCAATCGTTTTTGTGTATGGCTCCCCGTAAAACTTGACAACAATTCTCTTGTTAGGGCATTTTCTAAAGATTCCTATATAGAGTTTGTCCATAGCTTTAAAGTAAAGCATTTTTTCAAATATGTGATTGTCTAGATGATTTAAGTCTGGCGATTAAGTATCAGAGCACAAAAAAAAACTAATGAGAGATTGGATGTTTGGTAATTATGGTTCTAATTTTGAGAGGATTTTCTGTTCGTAGCTTTAGAGAATCATCAGTGTTTTGTGATTGTGCACTAATGATTACATTCTACATCATCATCCTCAAACATCTTCAACATATAATGTAAACCCTGCAAATCTTTTTGGATCTTGATAACTGCTTGAAAGTATTAGTGATTCTACTCTATGATTCTGATGATGTGTTAGAAATGGACCTTTTATTTCCTTAACTCGCCGATTAAACTTTTCCAAATGCTGCAAATTCTTAAAAATGACTTTAATCACAGCACTGAAGCATCTTTTCATTCTTTGCATAGAGTCGCCTAAGTTTAACTTTCCCTATTAGCTAAAATCTAAATTAGTTGCTTCTCAATCTCATGTACCCAAGATAATCATCTGCTAAAGTAAATCTTACAAAGTCCCATGCCATCTAGATTTAATTATATCAAATAGTACTATATTTAGGGTATTACCATAGCACAGTAAAAGACCAGAAAATGGCTAAACTCCGGAATAAATTTGAAAATCTTTCTTTTTAAACAGGTGTGAATTTGTTTATCGTTCTCTGCATTAATCTGAAATACAGCACATTGCGCTTGTTAGTTTTAATCTCGTCCTGTTGATTTAGAAGCTTCTCCATCAATTAAATAATCAAATTTTTTAGGGGCTCAGTATAGCTATCTTCTTTTTAAATCCTCTCTGTGCCATTTTTTGTATACTTAACTTAAACTAATAAATTTGATCACTTATTATTTTATACAATCTATTTTTAACAAATTATTTCTAAAACTGTACAATGTACAATTATTAAGCACGCCATAATTAACAAAAAATCTTAATTTTAAAACTGTACAATTAATTCTGTAAAATTTTTGTCATAATTTTTAAGCAAATAATATCTTTAATCTAAAAGTGTAATGGATCAAATTACGATAAAAGGCTTAACAAATTACTTATATAATATAGATTTAATTACATTTCTTAAATTTCCTAATATTATCTATTTTATTAATAATGATTCCCCAACAATTTTTAATTTTGAAGTAGTAGAAAGAATGAAATATGTAGTGAAATTTATCGGTTTTACTTTGGGAAACTTCATAAGAAATATGTTCTACATCATTTCTTTGATGATTTATCATTTTTTTTAAAAATTCTTTTATTTTCATTTTAATTGTGATAAAAAACTTTTAAATTGTTATAAATAATTTTATTGATGAGTTAATTTTGATCTGTAAATAACTCCACGGGATAAAGAATCCCTTTGTTACAAGTTATGTACTAAAATGGAAGGAGAGCACATATTTTTCATATGGAATTTTATAAAAGAAAATGTTTTAGGGTATGTAGAATTGAAAAGCAAGATTAATAAATTTGTTCAACAAATTTTTCGAAAATATTTCGGTTTGAATGTTTCAGTCTTTAATAAAGTATATTGAAAATATTTTGAAAAAAAAGAGAACTTAATAATGATATAATTAGATTGCAACACCCAAAAAGTGCCAGCTAATTCTATTTATTGGAGAGAGTTATTTTAAATACTTAGTATTAAATTTCACAAATAAAATCATTAAAGAAAACAGCCCTAACATTATACCAATGAAAATTATGAAAGAAAGCAATTTTATGGATGATGAATGCATCATTAAATACTCTATAATTATATTAATGTAACGAATTGCTGATTAGATAATGTATTATAATTTAAATAAAAATAAATAAAAACGTCAATTTAAGGCAAAATGGAGTCCAGGGTCAAGGTCCAAATCTTTGATATTTGTTCGTTTTTTAACAGACAACATGAAATCCATTTTTGTATTCGAAAAGAATTAGTTAAAATACAAACTTTTCAATGAGTTTAGTAGAGACATGATCAACCAGTATAACAAATTAAAATCCCGTTTAAATTGGCTCCAAATAAAAGAAGTATCAATATATTTTTACATTTAAGTATACAGCAAGTAGATGATGAATTGAACAAAGCACATGATTCAGTGATGTCACATGTCATTAGAAATTGGGGAATTAAGCGACAAAGAAGATAAGATATTGAGAGAGGAGATAATAATTTTACATTCAAAAGTATGGGAATAGATTAAGTTTTTTAAAGTCGTCTATAAAATGCCAGCAACTTAGCTCCTGGAGCTACCACTAGAAATCTACTAAAAGTAAATAAGGTACCATTGATTTTCTTTTATCTATCCAAGATAAAAAATTTAAAAAAATTAATTTTCAATAAAATTCTTAGAATTATTTTTAGTTAAATAATAGAGATTAGTTTATCATATAAAATGCTTTTATTATAAAAAATTTGGGAGTTTAATTAAATATCATTATAAATAGATAATTAAAAACATTAATCATATCACTATATTAATTTGATTTCTCCTAAATTGATGAAGCAATGACATTATAATGTGTAAATTAAAAAAATCTACCTTTAAAATAAAATGGTTTTGGTGCTGGATTAAATATGCATAGTTTCTAATAAAAATGAAAGTTGCTCTTTGCTTTCATATCTCTATTTTCACTTATATTTAATTTTAGCTGCAACTCTGGTATCAAATAAGAAGAACGCGATTACGGTTCAAAGGCAAACTTATTAAAAAGTCCCCTTTCTGATAAGCTAAAAAATTAAAAAACAAACAAAAGATAAAATTAAAATGATTCAAATGACAATGAGACTTTCATTTCTCAGAAGATTTCAGTGACTTTAAATGGTTTCATAATTAGATGCTGAGAGGGATTTATAGTGTGCTATAAATTTAAGAATGATTTTTAACCTAAGATGGTCATTAAAGTACATATTGACAATAAAATCAAAGCTGTTGCTAACATGTCTTTAAACAAGGGCCTTGTTTAGATTGATGTATTTCATGATTATGATATCTGGAGTTTATCAAAAGGAAATTATAAAAGCAAAGCAATTGTTTGTGAATAATATAAGTATTGTTTTAGTTATAAGAAGGCTTTTAGGAGGTAGAGAGACAGTGAGGGGATAAGATCAATATCTAGAAGTAATTCAATAAATCGGAATAATTATGCAAATTATCATTATTCATAGACCAACAGAGACTTCTTCATGCCTCGAATTATCATATAGTAATTGATTATTTTTAATTGAAAACTTAATACATTCTACTTTTCTTTTTGTTATTTTATCTTATTATATATTTTAAATAGCAGAATCTAAAGAAATAAATAAAAGGCTTTGATAGGTCAGTAAACAACTGAAAACGATTAAGTCAGCTAAACAATATAAATTTTGGCTCCAGCCAATCCTACTTTATGAATAAGAAAGATGGCACTGTATAGGATTTATTTGGACCAGGAGATCTGTTTGAGAAACAAGATTTTATAATTGTCAACATTAAAGCAATTCAAACTTAATATACTAATAAGATCGTTGGAGAAAACATTTGCCAAAGGCTCACATGATGGATCTATATTTTAGATTGCCTCTTGCAGGAACAAAAGTAGCTTTTATACCATCGTTTATAAATATTACTTAATTATTTTATGATTTAAATAATCTCTGAATCAAATAACTTGAAAGTTTGGAACCATACCAACGAATGGAGAGATGCCTCAAATTACTATTTAGATGAATAGCCTCTTTGTATCAATATACATCCCTCTTCTCGGTTGATTGCTTTAGGTTTCAAGTCAGGAATTAAAACTTATCAATCTCTAGGAAGAGAAATTAAGCTCTGTTTTGAATAGTTGGGTAAAACAGCTTTATCATTAGCTTACTTTGATGGTGGCCACATGCTAGCATGTTCCAATTCAGTTTGCATTGATATTATTGATTCGATTAGAATGTAACTATTGGTCACTTTGTTTGGACATAAAGGGCTAATTAAAAATTTAAGCTGGACTCTAAAAAGTAAATGCTTGATATCAACTTGCTAGAATGGATTGTTCTTTTGGAAAGGTAACTTTAAAGAGCAAAATCAAAAGCTAAAAACTTTACCTACAAATCCTGATGAAATTGGAGGAAATCAATCACAGAATTTTTAACCAATTGGAATGTTAAATGATAAGAACTACCTATATAACTAATTGGCTTATGATGATGATCTTGATGTAGTCATTGCTCTAACTTCAACTTCAACACTTTGATAATTTATTAATCATGGGTAAGAACCTCTTCCGAAGAAAATCTTATAATCATTAACAGCTTATAAAAAGGACACTTTAATGAACTATGCCTTCGGTATAAAAGCTACGAGCATGACCTTCAGTAAGACAATAGGAATTATAGTGATTGGTTAATTATATGGGAAGGTTAGTGTAATTTCTTGGCCTATAATTCCAAACTTAAGAACATTTAAGTATGATATCTTGCTTCAATAAAACTCAATCACATATATCAGATTTTCTTATACTTCTAGATACTTAGTTGCATCAACCGATGATGGAAACTAGTACTTCCGGATACTTTCAGAACCACTGAAGACCAAGAGAAAACATGGATGCATGAAAATTAAGACAAACTAACCATGCAAAAGAAAAGGGAAACTTATAGTATGACTGGGTACTCAACAAAAGATAATCTGATTATGAGCAACAAAGAAGTTCTAAAAATGTGAGCAAAAAGATTGACAAACTTAGAATGATAAAAAAGTCTTAGGAAGTTAATCAGAAATCAAGAAAAGAAAGACTGAAAAGTTTTATGAAAAATAGATGAAATTACTTTGTAAAGAACTATAAGAAGAGCTGGAAAATTAAGGAAAGCTTATGAATGCCACAGACCAGCAATTTATCCAAGAAAAATAAAATCTAAAGAAAATTCTAGAAGATCAGTCAAGGGAGCACTTTGATGAAAGAGAAGTCTTAATTTAAGGTAAGGAGAAAAACCTAAATTTTGTGAGTATTGTAAAAATACATTTGTATTGGGAAAACAATTTATAATTAATTAATTAATTAAATCATTAAATTCGTCGCAGTTAACTTTCTGGAAACCTCGACAATATTATAGGGTAGTATTTTTGAAGTATAAGTCGATTTGTATGTGTTAAATAAAAAAACGAGAATTATAATAGGTTTTAAAGATAATCAGCTATTAAATTAAAAAAGTTGATATTAGCTTGTAGCGCATCCTCTCTAATCTTAATAATTTTTCACTCATCTCTCTCCACTTTTTGATTGTGTGTTTAACTCTGATTACTCCGAATAGCTTCTGTTTTAGTGTGTATTGTATGTACCAGCTCCGTGTTGACATAAATCGGTGGATTATACTTGAGTATCTGTGTGATTTCGAGATATCGTCGTCTGACACTGAGTTCCCGCTAATAACAGTATACTGTTGAACAGCAGCAAAAACTGTAAAAAATAGTATCGTAAATCGATATTTTTTATTTTACATATAATTTGTTGCTAAAGGCACACATTAACAACACTATATATTTTAAGATATATTTCATTTTAAGCTAAAATTAAATCATTTCAGAACAAAAATAATTCTCTAAAGATAAATAAGTTTTTGCAAAAGCAAAAGCATTTTAGCTTAAAATGAAATATATCTTAAAATATATAGTGTTGTTAATGTGTGCCTTTAGCAACAAATTATATGTAAAATAAAAAATATCGATTTACGATACTATTTTTTACAGTTTTTGCTGCTGTTCAACAGTATGCTGTTACAAGCGGGAACTCAGTGTCAGACGACGATATCACGAAATCACACAGATACTCAAGTATAATCCACCGATTTATGTCAACACGGAGCTGGTACATACAATACACACTAAAACAGAAGCTATTCGGAGTAATCAGAGTTAAACACACAATCAAAAAGTGGAGAGAGATGAGTGAAAAATTATTAAGATTAGAGAGGATGGGCTACAAGCTAATATCAACTTTTTTAATTTAATAGCTGATTATCTTTAAAACCTATTATAATTCTCGTTTTTTTATTTAACACATACAAATCGACTTATACTTCAAAAATACTACCTTACTTGTTAGATAGAAAATTAAAAATAAGCTGGACTATACTATTGGCGGTACCCTTTATTGCATCCCTGAGAGATAAAAATTGAGTTTAATTTTGGTGATTTGTTTAGTTTATTTTTTATGCAGAAGAAATTAAAATTAATTTATCTCGCTCCAGGGATGCGATAAAGGGTACCGCCAATAGTAAAGTCCAGCTTATCTTTAATTGTCTATATAACAAGCACCATATTGTCGAGGCTTCCAGAAAGTTATCTGCGACGATTTATAATATTTAATTAATTAATTATAAATTGTTTTCCCAATTCAAATGTATTCTTACAATTATGATAACGATGAGCTTGTAACCCGTATAGTTAGATTGAAGGAAACCATTGTTGATGAACTTGAACGAATAGAAGAATAGCATTAGCTAGCAGTTAATGAGTTAGTCTAAACTTACAAGCACACTATTAAAACAGCTTAGGATGAAGTCAAAAACACGATTAAAAAATCGAAGTAAAACGGTTCTTTCTATGAGAACATGATAAAACTTTAAGAGAAGGATTACGAGCAAAAAGTGCAAAAACTCTTAACAGATTTAATGAAGGATCTCTATGAATTTTTAAAAGAAAGGATAAACTTGAAAACGATGACAATTAACTGAAGGATGAGTGTCAAACTTTAGAGAGATTTCACAAAGAGAAGAACAATTAGAGAAAGGAGAAGTTACTATATGTTTAAGATCTCACTAGTGATTATAAAGCGATGTATAGTAACTTGGAGAAGCTTGGAGTGAAGAACAATTAGATCAATATTTTATTGATGAAACAGAGAGATCTGCTCATGATACTGTGGATGACAAGAAGCAACTTGAAAATGTAAACTATTTATACCTTACTATAATAATTATTAACTCTCAAATTATAAATTTAAATGCCTTCCTCTCAGAAAAAATAATGGAACTCATGAATGAAAGAATGCCTTTAGAAGTAGGAAAAAAGAACTTGAAAAATTGATTCAGGATACTTATAGAGAGATCTAGGATGACTTTTAATTTAGAAAATATCTAGAGTTAAAATAAGAAAGTCTTGATAAGAAAATGGACATGATAATGTAAGAGATCCACGAATAAGTAGACCTGAAAGAATCAATAGAACAAAAGAAATACAATTTCAAGAGGGAATTGTCTTATTTAGTTGAGGCACAAAGTCTAAAAGGATGGACTCATAAAATTTAGTGTATGTAAAAATGTATGAGTGATATTTAGTATGCCTCAACGGCTGAATAAAGTAAGAACATGTCTTCTGCATTTATACATATTTCTGAAATTATGGAATCAAATGCAAGGCCATATAGACCCAGTCAGCATGAAAATGTATAATGATATATCAATCTTTACAGTTTATTGCATAAAGACGATCAATTCACGAAGCAGTCTAAGTTAAATGAAATGAAACTTGCATACTATAGAAATAAGAACTCTTAAAAAATGGAGGAAATGCAATTAAGATTGATAAGCATTTTTTTTGTCAAATGGAAGAGCAGTGAAGAAACTTAGAAACGATAAAATAAAGCTAATCGAAGAGTTCAACACACTCATTAATGAAAATAAAAAACAAAATAACTTAAGAAGAATGATAAAGGAAAGTCTTAAAGAATTCTTAGGAGATAAATACCAAGAGGATAAGTTTGGCTTTTCGGATGATGATGGTTAAAAGTAGGTGGTAAAGAAGCAGAAGAGACAACAAAGTTAAGACACTTAAATAATTCTTTATTAGAATAATTAAGATTAAATGGGGAGCAACAGAGGGAAATAGTCTTAATAAATAGGCATGAGCAGAATCAAATCTACTTAGTCTTTCGCAATTAAACATGCTAACATATTGCAAAATGTCAATGGTAAAACGCAGAGAGACTATCTAATGGGAAGTTAAATATACGATGACAAGGGGGCACTAACAGATTGAGGTACTGACACAGGAGAACTTCCAGATTTTAAAGTTGCTTAAGCTATTAAAATGTCTTAGATATCTTGTGCTGGTTCTTTGACATCAAGAGATCTACAAAGTTGAGCAAACCATAATTACTTTATATTCTTGAAACTTCATTAAGAAAAACAGCATTTAAGGATTTAACTTAAACAAATCAGTAGCTCATGAATAAAAGGCGATTTTCCAATAATTTGGCTTCTTGACAATCTTCCACAGTTTTCCAATCCCTAGCAATCTCACATCCTTAATACTTCGGGGTGAATCATGGTTAAAAATATCTTGAAAAGATTTTAGATGAATTCGAAAAGAATAAGCGTCAATTCAAAGAACAGACTATAGCCCTTTTGAAAATCTTAAATTTAGCGTAAGTTCTAACTTCTGAAACTCAATCACTATAACTAGAGATATAGTAATAGAATATGCAGCCAACTTACTTAATGCAAAATCAGAGCATAAGTCAACTATGAAGAAGTCTCAATCAACAAATAGGATATAGTAAATTGGAGCTGCAACTGCTGTATCCTCTCTAAATCTTCGTAAAATGATGCTCATAAATGAATAATATGACTTAGAAAGTTAATTAATATATTTCATAAAAGTCAAGTTAAATAAAGTCATTCTTGTACTTATTATAGTACATTTTGATGGCTTCTGTTGAAGCTAGTTTAACCTTTTAAAAACTTAAAATATTCTCAATCAGGATTTGTGAATTCTAAGAAATATGTCAACATGCTGTAGTTAAGAATTCTGTTAATCTTCAAAATAATGATCTTGCCTGACAACCTTTAAAATAATTAATTGTCAGGCCTGACAATCTTTTGAATAATTGTCAGGCGAGGTAATTTTTGATGTTATGTTCCAAAAGTAATTAAGAGTTATAGAAAAGGGATTTAGAACATTGTTCTAAGTATCCCTATTAAATATAAAGGGTCCATCAATATCATTAAAGATATTCAAATAGGCACCCTAAAAAAGCCATAAGGATTATAACTATATCCAAAAGGAATTAACATTAACAAAAAGGAAATTAATAGTAGAAAATGTATTAATAAAAAAAGCAATTATTTTAAAAGTTAAACAGTAAATTTTAAATCATTGATACTAAAAACACTTAAAAACATTTAAGAAAATTGGTGGCCTGACAATTATTAAAAAGATTGTCAGGCGATCAAAATAATTGAAATTTAAATAATAATAAAAATTTAAATATTAAAAATGAAATTTACAATAGTAAGTAATGTAAACTGCAACTTACATGACTTTTATAAATTATAAAGAAAAACGAGTTTGTTATTGGGTTATTCATAACACACTTGGCTAATAGTATTTTTTTTTAAAGTAAAATTAAATTTATTAGAGTAGTTAAACATCAAGATAAACTATTACTGCTAGAGTGCCTGTTTCAACAGAGAGAAATGAATCTATAATATTAATGTTTCATCAGTAAACTGGTTCAGGTTCTTTATAGTGTAGCAGCTGATAAATGCCTACTGTTAGAGAAAAGAGCAGCCTATATAGTTCTAAAGATAGCAACAATAATTCCAATATTACATCAATACTTTTTATTGAGATCATAATGAGTTATTATTTTTTTTATAAGGAAAGAAATTACCATGATTAAAATTACTATATATTCATAAAAAAGTTATAATCCAATTATAACATGAATGTATTCAGCAGAGGAAGCGATAATAATCATTAAAATGAATACTTATTATAAATAAAAGTTCATAATTTCTAAACCAAATCTATAAAACTTAAGAAAAATTATAATAAAACTTTATTTCTTTAAATAACTTCATTAATACTCTATATTTATTCATAATCAAGGGTGTTTAATGTAATTTTAAAGATATTTATAAATAAGTATATATATATTTCTATATAATATTTTATAAGATATATTTCATTGTAATTAAAATATACAAATGAACGATTAAGAAGACAAATAAATTATTGATTAAATTGACTAGAAAAGGTCTTTAGATTAGGAAATCGTTGAGACTGACCTCAGTAGCTTGATAAATAAATATATTTAATACTTCAATTCACCTTTTTTATTTTAAAAAATTCTTCTATATTAAATAAATATTTGAAGATATAAATAACCAATCACCAAATCATTTTAAGCATGACAATCATTTATTGATTATATTAAATTATTCAATATATTTTTTTAATAAAGATTACATACGAAATACATATTTTACACTATCTAATTTTAAATCGAGTTAGCAAATAACTTGTAGAAGATGACTTTCCATTCGATAAAACCCACAATTCTGACATGACTCTGAATGGAAAAAATAAAATCAAACGCCTTGTCATCACAATTAAGCTGAAGTTACTTTAAATATGAGCACAACCCAGTCTCATCCCAATAAAGTTTCAATAAGTTTAATGTAATGTTTTTTTTAAATTCATGATTTATTTTCAAATTATTCATTCTCTTCATTAGAAGCAGAGAAAAATGAGCAGTAGTTCTTTAATGAACACAAGCTTTGGAAATTTATCACAAAATGACGATGAAGAGAGAGATTTATTAGGGTTTTATAAACAGGAAAAAATAATCATAATTCTCACTAATGCAGGTAAACCTGTTTATTCAAGGTAGGTAGATTTAATGAGTACTTTTATCTTAATGCTTATATCTATTTATATAGTTATTGTTACATATACTTAATGTAGTCAATTATAGCAACACTCTACGCTTTAATATCAAAAGTTAACACTTCTAAGTTTAATACTGAGTATATTAATTCACTTGAAAAGGAGGAGCATGAGGCTAGGTCAAGGCTGAATAAAACAGACTTACTTTGAAGATATAAAATAGATTGAGTAATGCGATTTAAAAAGTTTTATAAATTAATGTATATAAATTTAAGTAATATAGCTTTAGAGAATTTTTTATTAAAGTTGTTGAGAGGGAAGAAGAATCAATGAATTACAAACCACTGATTACAACATTCAAATAATTTTGAATTATAAAAAATACTAAGATATTTATGATAAAATTAAAAAACTTAATTAATTGCTGCCATCTGAAATATATGAAACAGATAATGATAAGCAAGCAACTAGAATTCTATCCATAGGCACGATTACAGACAATTGTATGATTGCTTTTATGCATTTTTATTTTTAAATCAGAGATTAATTGTTTAAACATCCAAAATTCGGGGGGGGGGTCTAAGTCGGTGGCAGAAATTTTTCGAAAACCTAAGTCGGTGGCAACATTAATTTCTCAAAATTCACCAAAATCCTAAGTCGGTGGCATAATAAAATTATTTTCTTTTTCCAATTGGGAATCAATAAGTACCTCAATATATATGAAAATTTTATCACAGAAAATTAATCAATCTCCATCATAACAACTAAGACATTTGACGGACACAGTATAACATATAAAATAAATTAGAATTCATAAATAATTTGTATCCCTTTATCAAATAATTTTAAATAAAAATATAACTATATAAATACCAATGAAATATTATCATATTGAAAAATAATGATATTTTGAAAAATTAAAATCGAAGTATGTTATACACTAATTGTCAATGTGATAATATTTCATTGGTATTTATATAGTTATATTTTTATTTAAAATTATTTGATAAAGGGATACAAATTATTTATGAATTCTAATTTATTTTATATGTTATACTGTGTCCGTCAAATGTCTTAGTTGTTATGATGGAGATTGATTAATTTTCTGTGATAAAATTTTCATATATATTGAGGTACTTATTGATTCCCAATTGGAAAAAGAAAATAATTTTATTATGCCACCGACTTAGGATTTTGGTGAATTTTGAGAAATTAATGTTGCCACCGACTTAGGTTTTCGAAAAATTTCTGCCACCGACTTAGACCCCCCCCCCAAAATTCAAATAAACTTTAATAATAAATGATCAGATTCTATTTTTTTTTTGAAAATTTTTTTAATTTCTTTTTGCACAAAGTTGACTGGTTGCTGTATATAGCACTGTCCAAATCCTAGAACGAGTCCTAAACTGCTCTAAAACGCCAACTTGAGATGATACACACTCAATTGATAAGTTTGACCACAAAAACCATCATTCAAACTCTAAGAAAAATTCAAGTTATGATATCATCAGCGATGTCTACGATCATCATAAACAAATCAACTACTCTGTAGATAATCAATAAAGTGATGCAGCAACTTATTTGAACTCTTTGCATTATAAAAATTTCGCTTGTATAATTAAATTTTATATGTAAATTTTTATATAATACCTTTGAGAATGCATGCCAAACTTGAAAGAGGAATTGGCTTGATAAAATGTTTAGTTTTTATATGTTTAACCCATTAAATAAATAATAAATGAAATAGATATAGATTTATATAATAGATAGTTCAATAATTCAAACCACAAGCCAAACAAAATATTTACTATTATGGATTGATCTGGCAGAGTGAAAAGTTGTGGCTACAGTTAAAAAAAAAAAGCAATCATTTCTTGTGGTAAGCTTTTTCTATGAGAGATAAACTTAGTGAAAATATTAATGTATAAAAAATATCCATTTCATTCAAATAATTCATTATGATAGTTACTGAGTAAATTCTTTAAATAAAATTAATGCTTAGTTTATTAACCTGATTTTGAATTACATAAACTCAGATTTTGACAAAATTGTGGACAGCTTAAGCATGTTTGTACTAATATGTTTACCAAGCATGAGTGAAGATTACAGATTAAATTTATTCATTCAAACTGAAACCTATTCTACAGTTCTACAGTCAAAATTGTATTCATGACAGAGACTTATATACTTATTATATATAGATATTAATAATAATTTTTTTCTGATTTTTTTCATTTTTATATAAGACGAATACCTCAGAAATATATCACGAACTTGAATAGTATTCATGACAAATCTTTAACACTCTACATTAAAGAGAGATCATCTAAGTTAGAGAAGAGAGTGAACTTTATATGTTTAAAAAGATAAGTAAGTTCTGTTTAATCAGTAATTTAAAGTGTAGAGTAATATAAAGCTTATAACTTTCCACTAATTGAACCTGATTTGTACAGTCAGGCTTAAATTAAAAGTTTACAGGAATATGAGAATCTTTATGAGAGATATCTGGTTAGTATTATCATAGTAATTTTTATATAATGATAAAAGTGAATAATAATGTATTAGAACTAAATGAGGTATTTAAACTTTCATTTTAATAATACCAACAAGCATGATTTATTCATTTAAAGAGTCTATGCTTTAGACACTTATGTCCTCTACGCTTAAAATCATTTGGTTATAAAGGCAAGTATTTTACATAATAGGACTGAAAGGGATTCTGAAGAGATTAGTAAAACCATACTATTAGAAGTTTTAAATGAAGAGTTATCCTGTTTTATTTTACATGCAGAATGAATTTTCATTTTTATTATTGTAGAAATACATTTGAATTTGGAAAATTAATTATAATTAAATTAAATATAAATTAAAATCGTGGCAGTTAAAGTTGGCCAATTTGAACGATCTTGGGCTCATTCGATAGAGAATTCAAAATTAGCTGGACTTTATTATTGGCTGTACTATTTATCGCATTCCTGGAGCGAGATAACTCGACTTTAATGTGAGGGTATAATTTAATGAATTAAAATGAGTTTAATTAAAGTCGAGTTATCTCGCTCCAGGAATGCGATAAAATAGTACAGCCAATAATAAAGTCCAGCTAATTTTGAATTCTCTATCGAATGAGCCCAAGATCGTTTAAATTGGCCAACTTTAACTGCCACGATTTTGATTTATATTTAATTTAATTATAATTAATTTTCCAAATTCAAATGTATTTCTACAATAACATATAATTAACCAAGATTTTACAACAAACTAATGACTCTATTATAATCAAGTTTTATTGAAGTTATTAGTCTAAAATACATAATAATCATCTAACTTAAATCTTTTTATTGCATACACGACATCTCTTTTCGCCTTCAAACCACTTGCCAAGGCATCCATCATGATACTCATGCTTATAGCCATTAAGAACTTTAACTTTCTATTCTTTGGTAAATTCATCAAATGATATAGAGCAGTTTTAGAATCAGTGCTTTTTACATTTTTCCAAATTTTTATAGGAATTTTGTCGAACTATTGTTTATTCAGACCCTTGGATACCTTACATGATTTATCACCCAGTTCTACAAAGTCATATTTTCCATATTAGGTGTTATTTCCTTAGATTTTTCAATAGCAATTTGGAGAAATTCTCTTTCACTAACTGAGTCTTGAGCTCTTGGAACAAAATTATTCATTTAAAGTCGATTTCCTTAATTTTATCCCATGTTGCAAAATTAGTTTTAACAGGAAAAATATTGCTTATGCCATAACTTTGTCTTTGGTATATGCTTTTACTTTTATTTCGGTTCATCCTTTAAACATATGATTAAGGCTTCATTTATTAGATTTCTTCTTGCATAAATTCTATTTTCTTTCTCTCTTAGAGTTCTTATTTATGCAATTCCTAAGCAAACTGTAGATCATTCTACTCTTGAATTCTCTTTTTACCAAGATTATTTCCTTCAATTTAGGATATCTGAGGTTTGTATGAGCATTCCCTTTATAGTACATTTTTATCTTATGCAATTCCAAACTTAATTCCTTACCTAACTCCATAATCATAATATGGTTTTACATACCTGCTTTCTTCATCTTCTTTTCCTTTTCCATCCTACAATATTTTTCATTGTATTATTATTCAAAATTTTGATTTTGTCCCTCGTATTTTTTTAATTTGTTTCTCATTTCCAAATTTTCTAATTATATTTTGTCCAATTCATAACGATATTGTAAGAAATAAAACTAAAATGAATTCTTTCTGTATAAACTAATAAAACTACTTTAAAGCTAGAATAGTCAAATATTTGTTTAATTTTCTAGGATAACTAAATTTTTAAAAGCTCAAGAATCTCCTATTATATCCTGAACTTAGATTCACTCTTTCAAAAATCAGTTAAAATTCTTATAATGAGAATTATAACTTTTAAAGTGATAGAGAAAAAATCTCTGTATATATATATAATTATTATGTTAATAAATAATTAAATAAAATTAAGATTAATTAGTATAATAAATTATTAAATTAATTGTAAAGTTAAACATTGCAATATATCTCACATAAAAACTTATTAAGTGTTACTTTAATGTCATTATAATAATTTAATGATCTTTATTCATAATAAGATCCCTTTTATAAAAAATAAATATTATTAGTACTATTATTAATTAAGGATTCAAAAAATTCTATCTAGAATTATACTAAGTCTATATGAATTTACAAGAAGTTTGTTAAGAAATTGTTTGATTCATGATTTTAGTGTTGGGATAATTTATTATCCCAACACTAAATATGCAGATTAGGGATTTTATAGAACACTATTCTTTACTTTTTTTAATAAGTTAAAATCTATATAGAATTATGACTTAGTTAATATGGAAACTAAGGAATCAAACTTTATTTTATAAAAATAGTATAAGTTTTATTAAAGTTAGATTAGCTCAAAGTATATATGAAATTTAGATGTATTTTTATAGAATATACATAAATGAGTAATTTGAAATTATCTAGTATATGAAGAATACTGTATATTAAATTTATTATATATTATTAAGCTTCATCGCCAACATTTTAAAAGTTGGTGATGCATCGCCAAAATTACAAATGTTGGCGATGAAGCAAAAATATTATTATAATTCTTTAAAAAACATAAAAAAACTTTTTAACTGCAATCTGAAGCAATGATTGTTTCTAATTTCTAGATTCTACACTATGTTTTAATTATTTATAAAATATATATTAATTAGAAAAAACAAATTATTTCTAGATAAAATGAAAATTTTTAAAATAATAGAAAAAATTTATAATTAATAAAGCATGCTAACATATAAATGTGCTTATTTTACATTAAAAATATTAAAGATATGAATTATTATAATAAAAAAACTCATAATATGGATGTAATGAATAATATTAAGATACTTGCTAATTAATTATTTATATTTTTTTATTTTTTTTTAAATATCTCAATTTTTCTTGATTTTACATATATTTATAAAAATTTTGTAATTAAAAATTTTGCCTTGATTATTTTTTGTTACAAGGAATTAGCTAAATTAAATTATACAGAGAAAATTCATTTTAAAATAGTATTCAATAAGTTAACATTAATTTATTCCATTTATTAGAAATCATCGAATGCTTGATTCAGCATTTGATTGTGATATGCTAAAGACTTTTGATTTAAAAATATCATTTTTTTAATTTATCAGTAAATATAATAGAAAATTATGTTTGATTTGAAACTAGGACTAGCGCCAACTTGTCTCGGGGTACTCTGAATAATTAAAATTTAAATAAAATAATATGCTTTTTAATGCTAAAAATTTAATAATAAGTAAATTTTAAGGATAAATCTTTAATGAACATTATAATATAGAACCTGAATAATCTCTTGTCAATTAATTCTGCAAAATCAGATATCTTTGACTAATAATCACTTTCTTTATTTGAGAATTTTCTTTAATTAAAATTGTTGCACTCATTTCTACCATTCTGGTAATGATAAAGAATTTAAATTAATATATAAAAAAAAACATTAAATTAATATATATAGTTATTGCGGGAAGATAATTTTCATTTATTTAAGTTTTTTTTTAAATATAATTATATTTAAATAAAGAAGAGAATCTATTTTTAATTTTTATTAAGTTCTTTTGAAAAACTATGAAACATATTTCCTTATGTTAGAGAATAAATATAATTAAATTTAGGAGATCTTTTAGGAATATTTATATTTAAATAAAGGATTTTGCATCTATATAAAATAAAATAATAAGTTTTTCATAATATTCTTAATTGTAAATAGTTCTTGTAATCTTTTTAATTTTAATAAATAATAAATTAATAAAGTTTTTTTAATTTTGTAGAGATACCTATAAATTAATTTAAAGTATAAACTATAAGCAAATAAAATGACCCCCTACATTTATTGGATATGATATGAATATTTATATAAAATAATAATCAATCTCCAATAAAGTTTTGTAAATAAATGATACAGCTTTAGGTGTTTTGTGATTGAGATTGCTTTAAGAAGTGTGATTAGAAATTTTTTAAGAATTTTCACTTTAAAAATTATGCATAGTAATTTAAGATATCCTATTTTTTGAAGTTTTATTATTGTAGGAATACATTTGATTTGGGAAAATGAATTATAATTAATAAAGTAAATTATTAAAATGGTGGCAGTTAACTTTGTCCTAGCCTAGACAATCAAAACCCCAAAACCCTTTCAGTAGTTTGATTGAGTTTTTGATTGATAAAAGTAGACTATTAGTGCATACTTTATTAGGGTTTTAATAGGGTTTATGTAGGGGTTTAATGTTTAAATATTAGTATTTTAAGTGAGTATAACAAGCGAGTTTTTAAAATATTTCACACAAACATAAGCTTAGAGTCATGTGGCAGTTCTCTGAATTTTATCTTTCTAAGTTGATGTTTGATTGTTTCTATTGTTTGTTAATTCTCTTAGCTTGGCTTGATAATAGTTGAGTATGCAAGTTCTCTGAGACCTCCATTTATTTTATTTTTATCGAGATATTGTTTGATTCTCTGCTTAGAATCTCTCTCACCCCTGCAGCTAAAGTAATCGTTTCTTGGCATGTCACTCTCATTATTATTACTGCTAGAGCCCAGATATCCCATTAAGTGTCTCCATCTCTCCAATCCTCTCTCTCTGAAAATATCCAGGAGTACCGTATACATTTCCTTATGCAGAGGCTTGCACTCTTTGAGCTCTGTTGAAGTCTATAATATAAACTCTAAGAGGCTGAAAAATTCAACATGATATTCTCTGGCTTTAAGTCTCTATGAACATAGCCTAGCTTGTGAAGCTCTTCAATCCCCTCCACTATTTGCTATACAATCTAGCCAATTTATCTCTGACATCTATTGTCAGATAAGAATTCTCTGTAAGTCATTTCAAGTAATGGAAGCCTGAAGGCTACATGATCTTTACCAAGAAAAATAGCATCAAGCTAGATGATATGCATACACTCATTTAACTTTGCCTTTTAAAGAGAATAATACTCATTTGCAAATTCCATTTGGAACTTGTCATCAGCAAGGAAGTAATTGAATGGATATATCTTGTAAGCATATTAATCATCAGTAATGACTCTCTTCTCTATTTTATCTTCAAGAGTGAGATAGCTTTCTAGGCAAGAATCTAAGTCAATAATTTTAATATAGGAATCTTCATTGCCTCTATTTTAACCATGAATTTATTGATCTCAGAGACTAGAAAGTTCTTGACTGCTTTCTTCATTCTAACTTACTTCTAGACTTCAACTCTAAGAGACTCCACTGGGTTTCTTGATCTCCTCTTTTAGAGGAATCTATTCCCTGTGGTTCATGAATAAAGACAAAACTTTAATTGTGCTTTTTCTTTAAGTGCACTTTAAGGTCTCTAGTATGAGAATATGGCTTCTCACAGAACTCACAGACATACTTCCCATCTTTTTTTAAATGCTTGAGATATAACCTTGGCATATCATTGTGTATATCTCTCAAGTGTCTCTTATAAGTTGACTTGTAAGGGAAAACTTTATTGCATTCTTTCCATTAATAGTCAACTTTGGTTGGTATTTATTAATGCTCTATGG
>ARYC01019574.1:0-58088 GCA_000711775.1 Oxytricha trifallax
GGAAAATTTAATATGTGAACTTATTCATTCGTTTAAATCTAAAACTTATTTATAAACACAAAATCTCCCTTCTCTTGCACGTACTTTAGCTTTATCATCGCTGACTCTCTTAGCAGCACTCTTAATAAAATCTACTGTATCTATCTTTAAGTCCTGCATCAAGTGATAGAGTAGCAAAGTCTTATAATGACCTTTCAATAACCCCCAATATAATTCAATACCATTGAACTGAGGACTGTAGGGAACATTAAATACAGGTGTTATGTTTAGCCTTTCATATCCTTGTGTCTTTAGTTTTATGGACAGATAAGTTATCTACAAACAGAATAATCTCTTAGTCGGCGTACTTATCTCTGAGTTAATATAAGAACTTTATGTATTATTCGGTCTTTATTGAGCGAGGGTGGATAACATAAGTCTCGAGGCCATTATCTTCGCTTATTCAACCAAGAATTGCATGAGTTTAAACCTTAACCTTTTAATCATATACTTCAATGTTGCTATATCTTTTATACCAAGACCTTGATATGAAGGTATTAAACGTGAATACTGCCTCATCAGCGTGTATGAACTTAATATTATTAGTAAAAGCCTCTGCATTTAATCGAATATATAATTTAAATTATCCTTATAAAATGGAACATTAAAGTCAATCACTCTCCTAATGCGATTGACTATCTTGTAAGATATTCCGTTATTTTTATATATGTTAGCTATCGATAAAGCAGATATGTGAAGCTCAGGAAATTGGCGATGAAACATCACAGCCCTCTAGGCTAGAGAAAAATGAGCCCAATATTTAAGAGTCTTATCATTAATAAGATAATCAATATGATGAGGCTAAAATTTTCGAGGTCTTTTAGGCTTAGAATTAAGATGCTATCTCTTTAAATTCAATGCTAATAGACAGTGAGACCTCACAGTTGCAGGAGATTTATGAAGTAGCCTTGCTATAGACGTATAATTCAGAACAGGCTTGAGTTATTCACTATATACATCACATCCATATCGCAACTTAAACAATAAATCTATATACTCACTGTCATAAACTGACCCCAAACCTCGCATATACTCAATTAAAATACTAATATTTAAACATTAAACCCCTACATAAACCCTATTAAAACCCTAATAAAGTATGCACTAATAGTCTACTTTTATCAATCAAAAACTCAATCAAACTACTGAAAGGGTTTTGGGGTTTTGAGTGCTAGCTGTTTTTATCATTTTAAGAGACTTCTCCTAGGCTTTTGCTGCAAGCTTAGCCTCTCTTTTGGCGACCTTTGCAATTTAGTTTTACTCCTTCTTTTTGCGGTCCCAGTTCCACTTTGATACTTGACTGAAAGTGAAGTTCAGTAGAATGGCTAAGTCGCATTTCTTTTGGTAATCCCAAGTTGGGTTCTTTTAATACTCTGCCTCGAGAATGTCCTTCTCACCGCTAGACTTCTTCTGTCTTCTGAGCTTGTTCTTGATTTAAATTAATGATAAATGCTTAGAAAAATCGATAGTTAAATAAATATGATGCGCTCATGCTCGTTCATCAATAACTTTTGTCTCTATTCGATGTCAAAATCGACGTTCAATCTCTGCTATTGAGCTATCGTATTTTGTTAGGCTGAATCTTTTACTTATTAAAGCTTCTACTAAATTTATTAATTAATTAAGTTTTATTATTAAAGTCCCCCTATTAATAATTGAGCTGGTATACTCTATGAAAGTGGCTTGGTAAATAACTATTGATTAGCTGAAGTAACCCCGCAAGATTTTATCAAAGACTTTTAAACATAAGATTTATAGTTTAAAAAGAAGGTAGTTTTTATATAAGTTTATTATTGTAGTTTTAGAGGGCTTCTCTTTCTTTCTTCTTTATCCTATTGAAAACCTTTTCCCGATTGATTTTGGCTTTCAAAAGAAATTCCGCTGATTGCGCTACCATTACGCACTTAGGGATTTCTATCTTATAAATAGTGCAACAAAAATATTGTAAATAAATTATCTGTATCAAATGGAGAAGGTTAGCATCTTGTGGAAATTCGAGTAGGTGGATTCGTGGCAATTAAATCAAGATCATAATTTACCACTCCCACGTTTCTAGCCTGCTAAAGGAATTCTGCTGGGAGGACTGAGCTTGCCAAATTGTTGGGACGAGCTTACTATCTTACTTAGAGTTGAGACACTGGGATATGGGAGATAGTAACGACGTTTCCATTCTATAATTACCTGGTTTACTGCCCATTTTGAATTTAATGATGAAACATGGCATACTTATATTCGATTCTAATTTTTAAGTTCTATAATACAATTTAATTATAATATAATGATGATGAGTTACGGAAGTTTAATCTTGATCGGGGGCCGCATCATTTAACATCTCTCCATAGCCAAGTGAGTTTATTGACTACATACTGTTAACAAATTAAGTTCCTTGTTTGGTTGCAATCCTTATGCTTCTTCTTCTGTCGAGACAAAAAATGCTGTCCTTGCCAGCCAATTGTGAAATTTATGATGGGATGGTCTGGAGATTATTGAATAAAAATTTTGATAAACATATGAAAAAATATATCTGGGAATAAAATTAAATAAAAATTATAGAGTTCATATACTTGAGGGTCATTGTTAATGAAGAAAGAATTTCCCGTCGAAATTCTTGATTGAATTTATTAAATTGGAGTTTGCAAGATAAACTACGACTCCCCTCTGCCCAACTGCAACATTGAAGGCATAGGAGAGATAACAAAATAGTTATTGAAAAACTAGTGATATGCTTTTTAAGTTACTTATCCTAATGAATTTAGTCTACATAGAATGCTTTATTATGTAAAATAAATTAAATTAGATGTTGAAAGTGGCGCTACCAATAGAGTTTAGATTTCTAATATGGTATTAGTGGTTGTGATTTTATATGGTATTAGGATTTGAATTCATTTGATTTTACTATTTCATCGTCTATTAATTTTTGAATCTATTATTACGAGTAGATTTACTACGTTCTCTCTGATTTTAATATTAAATTAAATTTCCAATTATATCCAATAATCTAATACACTCAATTTATTTACTGATTGATCATTGTGAATACTTTTAATTTAAATTTGCGAATCTTTTTGAGAATTTAATCGCATGATTGATTTTATAATATTAGATAAGAACTTCATAAATTAAACTATTGATAATAATAAAATAATCTTATAATTATTATAGAGATACATTCTAACTGTGAATTTAAATAAAAATAGATTAAATCAAATTGAATAAGTTGAAATGGTAATATATATATATCATTACTATTTTAGCTTTACCTAATTGAGAATTAAAACCAATTGTACCATTTTATTTCATCATGATATAAGTTAACTAGACTATAATATGAATTTTTTATTTTTTCTCAAATTTAGATGATTCAATTAAAAATGAGTTAACTCCCTTAGGGAATTATATTATATAGTACTTTTGTAAAAATCAAGCTTATTTTAATACTCTCGTAGAATTTGGTACTTAAATTGCCACTTTTTAATTTAATATAATGTACTTTAGAATTTTTTCCTACAATAATATTTCGTTATTAAAGTGATAAAAATTTTATTGCAATAATTAAGTTGAAAAATACGATTAATAAATGTTTTACTAACTTAACCAATAGAATTCTAATAAATAAATTATTTATCAAAATCATTTAAAAGCTTTAATAAAATAATGAGATTTAATTCTAATTTTTTAATAATTATTCATAAGTTTCAATGTTCTTAAATTATAATTACAAATATCTTTCAGAATAAGAGCTAGAGGTTTGCCAAATGTAATCAGGACTTGCAGTATAATATTTTAGACAGAGTTAAAAAGCTATAAAATAATGAAAAAACAATACAAAAATGGTATTGATGATACAATGAGTGATAAAATCCAATAAATTTACTATTGCATAACTAATTCATGTAGAAATTTGTGGAACTTTGTTAATAATTGTAATATTTTATCGAATTATAGTTTTTATTTAATGCCTATTAATACTAAGTGAGTTTTGAACTTTATATATTTAATCCTATGTCAACTTCTAGTAATATTTCACAATAAAATAATGAAGTGTTTTGGGTTTTTAATTGGTAAATAAAAAAACAAATAATTTCTAAAATTTCTTCTCTTCTTGATTTTAAAATATGCAACTATCATAATTGATCTATCATTAACTTAAAATACTAATTATCATAATAACTGAAAGAATTTATAATATTAATACTTAAAAACAGGAAATGAAAATTGTATTAATTAAGTTTTATTTATTTAAAATAAACAATATTATAGAAGATATTATCAAAAGTATCTTTTATTAGTTCTTTTTACATAAAAGCATTAATTTTGTATTTTTTAGTTTTATTATCCAAATAATAAATTCCATATTACAATTAAAATCAATATTTGATGTTATAATAAATCCTATTATTTAAGCACAAAATATTATGATAAAAATATGAAATATTCACTAAGATTGTAATAATTTCGAATAAAATTTTATAAATAATATTTTTATTTAAATGGAATTAGCTTTTAGTCAGTAGTAAAAATAGTTAAATAAAAAAGTAGAAATTCTACGTTGTTTCCTTGGCATTATTAATATTATAAAAAGAAAGTAGTAAATTTTATTAGAAAATTCTAAACAATTTGATTCAAAATTAGTTTCATTTAAAGCATTTAATTGTGCTTATTGTTATAATAGGTTTAAGGAAATATCCTCATGAATTCTATGTAATGTTCTGAGTTTTAATTGACTTTTGCTTTGATTTGGACTTCTTTTCTAGTAATTTCTTTTCTCTCTTACTTTTCCTCTGTAAAATTCTTCCTTCATTTTACTTTCGATCCCAGTTCCACTTTGTAACTTGATTTATTTTACATTGAATTAATCAAAATTATACAAAAACGGCATTTTAATTTGTAATATGATTGAAGGTTAAGTTCAGTTCGGCTGATAATAACAACTTCTACCCGTAACTCCAATTATGGTTCTGTTCATAGGCATCCTCTAGGCCCTAGAGTTATTAGACAAATCTAGGCAAAATGTAAAATAATTTTTATTATTTCTTTTAAATTTGCCAATAATTTAAATATCAAATATGCTTTTTATTATTATGATTAATAATTGTGTTTTTATAAGAAAAAAATTATGTGGAACTCTAAATGTTTCATTAAATTTATCTAAATAAATTAAATTTTGCAATACTCGCTTGTCTTTCTTTAAAGTTGTTTCTTATGATTACCATTTGATATAACTAAACTATAATAATAATATATATACTAAATTTAAAAAAGAGAGATTAAATTAATAATTTCTTATAAGGTATGATAATTTTATTAAAAAAATATTCTATTTATATTTTTAAATGAAACTTTAATTATTATTTATAAATAATTA
The DNA here is from genome assembly GCA_000711775.1 of Oxytricha trifallax. Taxonomy (NCBI): domain Eukaryota; phylum Ciliophora; class Spirotrichea; order Sporadotrichida; family Oxytrichidae; genus Oxytricha; species Oxytricha trifallax. The sequence goes on from ARYC01019574.1 coordinate 5,405, forward strand.
CATTTTTGAAAAATAGCGATTTAATTTACGCTAAAAAAATAAAATAAATTACCTATTTAAATGAAAAGCAGATATTAGTTTCTATAAATAAAAGTATATTATTTTGTTTATAAATAACTTTAAATTAACAAGAAAAACACACTAATATAATTTAAACTGTTATTTTTTTAATAAATAATAGTAATTTTATCTCATATTTTTTTTAATTTATATGTATATAATAAATTTGCAAGCTGTTCCTTTATTCTCTTTTACTCCATCTTTTTAATATAGTCCCGTAATTCATCAAAATCTTTCTATGAATTTGGACGAAAATAAAAACAATTAATATATAAAAATAAATAAATTAATTTAATTTATTGAACGAGATTTAGGAGGGCAGTAAGAGATATTCTCATCATCCGCTTCAACTTCCTGGGTATTATTAACCTTTATGAAGCAATCTGAAAAGAATTTATCAGAATCAGCATTCTTAGGTTTGTAGTTCATTTGTTCATGTCTCTGCTAGTCCAAAAATACTTCATTCATATAATTAAATTTATATATAGTATGCATATAATTATTTTTCATTCAATTTTTGAGTTAGATCTCTTGAAATGTCATTGTTGTTATTTTGATTTGCATCAACTTGTTTTACTGATTAATTGAATTAGTTATTTTAATTCTGATCAAAATATAAATTTTGATTTTGTTCAAAAACGCTCTATAAATTTATAGGCTCGTAGTTTATAAACATAGAATCTACTGCTCCGATTTGTAGATTGCTTTGAGCAAATCTAGAATTTGATTCAAGATTTTAGGTGCAAATTTTATTTTATCATTTTTATAAATAAAGAAGGTAAATCTATATATAGTTGAGCAAATTTAACAAAAGGATATTGCCTATATATGTAAATAAATTATAATTTATATGTCATTTTTTAAAAAAATATTGTAAAATTTTGAAACTAAGATTGTTGCAGTTATAATATTTCAGAAAAAAATTTGCTCTTATTTTTGTAAAAGAAAAGTTCACTTTGAAAAAATTACAATTTTTAAAAATTTAAAATTAAAATTTTTTAACTAATTTTAAAAATGATTTTGGTTTTTTAATAAAAAATGACCATCCATATCAAAAAGATTCTAAATAAGATTGTTTTCTTGACTAAACTAGAATTGCTGATTTATCTGTGTAAATTAAGGAGGCAATTAATAGATTAAATTTAAATAGTTTTTAATAAATAAATAATAATATTAATTTATGAATGAGATACTGTTCATACAATTGCTGTTAATGTACTATTAAATTATATAAAAAAAATTGAATAAATTTATAAATTTATTAAAAACGAGTTTAACAAATTTCAAAATTGCAAATCACTTAAAATTTTAAGCAAATTATAATATTTAGGGAATTCATAAGTCATATTGCTATTCTAGAGATGTTGTTCAAACTTCTTGAATGCTTCATAACTTGATTCTATTTTATTGAAATTCACAAACGATCCCATTGGAGTATATATTTTTAATAAATATTATTAAAATTTACTGATATAGAGTTACAGTGAAAGTCATTCAATATTATTTATAATAAAAATTAACTATAAAATTACTTAAAAATTAATAAATTTGGATTTACGAAGAAAATGTCCCACCTAATGGTGGCTCTTAGTCTTGTTATTATTCCATTTGTTTATATTTTGATTAGTTAAAAGTTGTTGTGTTTATGTTAACTTGCTTGTGATGTAATTATAATTTGAACGATTAATATTAGCCTTTTATAATTCTATAGCCCAACAAAAAGATTATTAAAGAACAAATGAAATTCATAATTTAAACATAAATTACTCGCATTGTTTATTTTTCACAATAATCTGATTTTGAATGAAATTAAGATGGTTTAAGATAAAATTAATAAAAATGTTTTTGCAATATCAGGTTTATTATATGAGTCCGGTAACTTTTTTCTTTAAATATATTCACTAGTATAAATTCTATAATAATATTCTTATAATAGCACAAAAAATTTTAATTTATGATTTCATTATATAATTGGCATATTTATTCAAAATATTTATTACAATAAGATATTATAAAGGATTTATTTTTTTCTCATAAAAAATATTATGGAAATTATTAATACTAATAAAATGATGTTAATTGCTTGCTCATTAATATTCTCAGAGTTAAAATATATCTTATAAATCTGATTTTCTTTTATATTTTAATGGTAAATATTCAAAAACAGATAATAAAATAGATTAACTAAAAGAATATAAGTAGTATTTAAAATTAAAATAGAAATTATGTAGTAATTTAAGGATTATTTAATTCTCAAATAATTATTCTAAAATTAAAGTTTTAAAAATTTAGGTATACCAATTTATTTATGTTTAATTACTTTTATAAAAAAAACATAAAAATAAAAGCTCTAATTTATATTTAAATGACTTAAATAAATCTCAAATTTTAATTCTGTTATATAATTATTTCATGTTAAAATTAAAATTTTAAAGTAACAGATTTCTTAATAAGGACAGTAATGATAAAATTTTAAGGTTTTTAAAATACATTTATTATTATGGCTAATAATATAATGAAATCTTAATTTCCAAATTCTTATGACTGGAAATGATATCTTTATGGCGTCTTTATTGACTCAAGTTAATATTGAATGTTGGTTCAAAATTAATATTATCAATCCATTATTTTCTATTTTAATATTTTTAATTAGAAAAGTTATTTACAATTTAAAAAGGTTTAGAATAAAATATTCTTCAAAAAAGTTATACAGTATTAACCCTTCATTTGGCTTTCTGCACTTTTTTCAAGTTTTTAGCATGTCCATTTTCTATTTTTTGCTATCTCTTAGCATTTCTCTTGCAAATTTTGAGATGATTATTTTTACGATCCCAGTTCCACTTTGTCACTTGATTAAATAAGTTTTCCATAAATTACAGATAAAATTAATTGATTAAACGTTAGATTCAAAGTTAGTGCTAATTCACACTTTAGATTGTAATCCCAAACTTCATTCTTTTTAAATTCATTTTCAAGTGCCTCAAGTTATTAACAATATAAAAAAAATAACTGTAAATCAATTTAATCAAATATTTCATAATAAAACTTAAGGAATAGTAAGCAGATTTCTTTTCAAGCTTTCTCTTGTTGCTGTTTGAAATATCTTAAATTATTATAATAATTTACAATAAATATTTGCACTACTGCTCATTTACAGTCTTATTTTATCGTGTTCCATCTACATGAGCTAAGCTCTCAAGTCTTCATGCTTTTATGTTGAATCTGAACGTATTTATTTATATTAATTTTAAATACTAAATTTTGGAACGAGAGTGAAGTGGTGGTGAGTTATCAACTGTGTCTTCAACCCCAACCTCTTAAGAGATTATCTAATTCAAGAATTTATCAGAGAAGGATTAGTCTACGAATTAGTCAAAGCTACCCAAACGAGATTTGTAGAATTCTTATTTTTAAGGCAACTAAATTTTAAGATTTAATTAGGCGGTAGCTTATTATGAAGGCTTATCTATTATAGAAAATTGAAGCAAGTTATTTTGGCTTGGCTTTTAAGTCAATGAGTTGATATTTCGTTAAGAAACTTCTTTATTAACATAAAATACAGAGTCCATTGCATTCATGCAACCGTTTGCAATGCTTATCTTGGAAGAAAACTGTGAAGCCTATGGCTTTACATTTTAATAAGGTATAATCTATTAAGGTACTGTATCTTTGAATTAAATTAATTGGTATAAATGCATTTATAGTAAATTAAATAACTTATTATTTATTGAATTGATGATGATCGCATTCATATTATTACTAAATTTGATTATGGTATCATAAAAGATTACTAAAATATTTGAATATATTAATTACAAAGAATAGTGATAGCTGACAATGTTTTTAATTAAGAAGTCATTCTCATTTTCCTGTGCCAAGTTGTGAAGTGACTAATCTTTTGTGAATGTGCTCAATGATGTGATCGGAGTAATATTTTTTATATTAAAACTATGGGAAAGGGGAAGCTTCCTTCTCTGAAATTCAATTTAAAAAGTTCCTACAATATATAGGGGGAAAAATGTAAGAATATTTATAAATTACTCAAAATCTTAATCATCTATTATGTTTTAAATTCATATTCTATTTATGATAAAGTTCCAGATATTTTATCAAAGAAAATATAATATATTTTAAATAATTATTGGAGCATAATTAAAAATATGTAATAAGAAAATGGATAAATATAAGCCTTGGAATTATATTAAAATGTTTTAAAAATATAGGGTTAAGGTATAATATTAAAGCAAATGTTAAGGGCACAAAACTTCCCCTCCCCGTAATTATTTGTAATAAGGTTGATCTTGTAAGACATTCAATTATATTTCAAAACAATAAATATCATTCAATACTAATCTATTTATATAAAAAAATTTCCCTTGAAATGAGGCAGGTCTCGTTGTTTTACTCTTATAACATTTATCTGCTAGCTTATTGATTTTATGATATTTTTATATTATACAATTTCACTAATAAATTTATTTATTGATTAAAGTAAAAAAACTTTTGTGTTCCCTTTTAACTTAAACATGAAATTCATAACACAAATATTAGTATTAAAAGCATTTATTTTATTGAAGATTTCACTTTGATGCTACCCTTTATTCTACTTTGAACAATATCTACAAAAAACTTATATAAATAAAATTTGGAATATTTTTATTTTTAACATTTATTTTTTTAATATAATAAAACTCTAAGAATTATTTTTAAAAAATTCATTATTTTTATTAATTATTGCTTTGATTGAAAGTAGCAAAGTTACAATTATAAATCAAACAAATCTTAAAGCAAGTTTGAAGTGTTTAAGAATTGATTTTATGATTAATTTTTAAATATTTAATTTGTATTATAAAATTCTCTAAATTAAAGCTATTTGGAAAATTTTAGAAGCATACATTTAAAGATAAAAATAGAAATTATAAAATTAAGAATTTATCGGTTTATTAAATTATTCATATCTTATGATTGAACTATAATTAGTAAATATAAGTAAAGATTTAGTATTATTTCAATGATCTACTATTTTTTTCTTTAAAATTTTTTTTATTTTTATATGAAATCCTAAATGCTAAAAATATATTTTTATTATAAATGATGCTGGTAATAAATGACAGTACCTACTATTCATTTTCTTTATTTAATTAAATCCTTTTATTTCTATAATTTAAGTTATTTCTTTGATTCTTTCTAAAGTATTTTCTATTATCTTTTTGACTTTTTCCTGGCTATCTTGTCCTCATTTTGCTTCCTGTCCCATTACCACTTCGATATTTATTGAAAAGACAAATTTAAGCCTAGGGCTAACTCACATTTTTATTATTGATCATAAATCTTTAAAAATAAAAAATAGGTTCAAGAAATAAATAAACGTAATATATTTAAAAGGTGCTATGACATGAACCTCTCTCAGTATTGTAGCTCATTCTTATTCAAACTCTTAAGTAAGTTCATATATTTCAAAAACATCAAATCTAATACTCATACATTGATCTTTTAAATTAACATGGCAAATAAAAAATCTAATATATTCTAAACTTCTATATTTTAAATAATAAAATTTCGATTTGCAAAAAGGCTATCTAAACAAGCTTATTCAAAAAATGTTAATTATAGACATAAATCTTTAAATAAAAATTTTATTAGTACCTTAGCTAAAGTAAAATGGATTGGGAAATCTAAACAAAATGTAATTATTATATTTATTCTTAATAAATATGAATTACTTATTTATTATAGTATGTTCAAAAACACTAATTAAATTCATTTTTTTATTCATATATAATTTATGACAGTTTTGTATTTTTATAAGTTTTATAATTCACTTTTGTTTTGCATTTTATCAATAGTAAGTCCAAACTGGATTATTTTGATATTCATATTCTAGGATTTCTAACTACTCTCTGGTCTTCTTATATCGCGTCGAATCATTTATAAATCAAAAGTTTTAAAGTGATATTAAAATATAATTAATTTAATATTATCATTCTATTCAAGCAGTTTTTATCGTTCTTGCCTCTTTAACATTGCCTTGTAATCAATTTACTTATTAAGTTAAAAATCATCATAAAATAAGTATTAAGATTTCCCACATCAATAAATTATTATTAAATTTATTTAAAATATCATTTAACATTTGTTGCTCGATAAATCTGGTATCTCTTAATTATTTATTCAATTTCAATTCTTCGATTTGATATATGTTTTAATGATTTTGATTATTAATTAACTATTGCTGTTAAGGTTTAACTAAATCAAGAAATAAATTTTAGTTTTGGCCAGTTTATTAGTCTATACCGAAATTATTATTCATAAATTAAATTAAGAATGAACATTTATGAATAAGGAAAAAATATTTAATTAAAAATAATCATCAGCAATATTAAATTTCGACGGTGATTAATTTAAGTTAATCAGTTAATCATTTGAAGCTTAAGAAAGTATGAATTTTTGAGGTTTAAGTTCTTTGTTGATATAATTTGATCGTTCTGGATTAAAAAGACCTTCATTCAACAGCATTTCTTAAAAAGAAGGTGAAACATTAAATGTATATTATTGAAGTTTAATTAAATGATATTTTGGGGGGGGTTTCCCTCTACATACTGAAGTTTCACGTCCCCTTCGAAAGTCTCCTGCTCCTAACATTTAAATTGATATTAAACTTTAACCCTTTATAAACTTAATTTTAATATAATTTGCATGTTTAGATTTATCCATTGTCTCATTATTTATTGTAAATAGGTTGCACTAATTATTTTAATTAATAATATATGTTACTTTAATAAAATATTTGAAGTTTTTTTAATGATTAAAAATACTGGATATGAAAATATGAATTATTATATCATAATTGATGGTGAAAATTATGAAAAACTTACAAAAATTATATATTTTTATGTATTAGGCAGAAACTTCCCCCCAATATTTTTGAATAATATGTATCATAGTGATTCTAGTTGAAATGATTCCCCAAATTTTAATAAGTGAGATCATTGAAAGTTTGAATTAAACTCTAATTTTAATTGCTTGTAAATTGCATTAGTGGGTATAGTTGTTAATCATTTACTTAATTATTAGTACTAATGCAAATAAAAATATAATATCATCATTTTATAATGCTTAAGTCTTTTAGTGATGCTTAGTTGTTGTTGTTGTTTATAAATTATTGATTTTTCATTTTAGGATCACACTAGAAATATGCCGCACTAATTTGTATGGAATTGACGAATCAATATATTACAAATAATAAGCCTATCAAAGCTATAAGGATGATAAATTCTTATTAATTCATGATAATTAAGATTTAATTTTCAATTTCACAAGAAAAATTTATGAACTTCTTAATAAAAAAGTATGTCATATATTGTTTGAATGATACATTATATTTATACTAAAATTAATCATTACAATACTTTAAAATATATTTACCTAAAAATAATACAATCAATTATTTTATCATTATTTAATTCTCAAATCATTTCATATTAACAATTTACATTTTAATTATTTTTATCTTAAATTTAAATACTAAATACTAACTAAAATAATTTCGTTTAATATTTTTATTAAAAAACATATATAAAAAATTTATTAACATTAGAATTTTACTTAGATAAATTAATTCACACTTAAATAAGATTAAATAATGCAATATTCTATAAATTTATTATGTTTAAGTTGACTTTAATTTAGAGATTTGAAATTTTTGTTATAATCTTTGAATTAAATATGGAATCAAGCGGCTAAATATCATAAGATAGCACAGTGAAGCAGACTGCAAATTCAATCATATTCCAAATCGGAACCGACCCCACAAACCCTTCTTCAATATCTCAGGACCAGCAAATTGATCAAGAGTCTTAAGAAAAATTGAAACAATTGCAGCAGAAACTTTAAGAAAAAGATTAACAGAGGCAGTAGATTAAGCTTGAAAGAGTTCATGATAAAGATAAGGATCCAGAGGAGGACTACAATTTGATTCAACAAAAGTTCACTAAAACTTTAGAAGGAATATTGGCATAGATTTCAGCATGGAAAGACTTAAATGGTGATAAAGAATTGATGGAGAAGCACTTTGAACATTAATTTGCATAATATTGCTTAAATTTTACGATATTCATCCTATAATACCTTATCAATTAACCAGTAATTTAATAATACAAAGAGCTGAGAGATTATGTAGCATAATATGCTTATTCAGTTCCTTCATTTGTATTGTAAAACTGTCAAAAAGAGCTTGATTCATTGAACGATAAAATTACAGAGTAGAAAGAAGCAGCTTTCCCAAAAAAGAAATTTGCATTTGCAAGGAAATAATAGACTAAGACTTAGAAAAAAGAAGAGGATAAGAAAGACAACTTAGCGTAGGATGCTATTACTTCCCGATCTATAGTCAACAATTCTCTAGGCAATCATTTGCTAATTAAGAATGTTTACAATTAGGAAATAAGGAAAACAGTTGCAGAATATTCTGGAAAAGAGAATGTGATAATTGAGAGTCTTGAGAATTGCTCTGTGTATTTACCTTTTGCAGTTAAGAGTTTGTACATCAAGAATATCACGGACTGTAAGATTTTTGTTGGAGCTGTTTCTGGAGCAAGCTTTGTGAATGCCGCCATAAATTGCGAGATACATCTATGCTCTCATTAAATCAGAATTCATAACTCTGAAAGAACTAAATTTTTCCTAGTTGCAAAGAGTAACCCTATTATTGAGCACTGTAAAGAAATGACATTCGGACTTTTCAGATGCGCATATGAGGGGCTTGAGCAAGATTTGAAGGACTGTCACTTATTCGAAATTAAAAATTTCTGGAATTAGGTTTTAGATTTCAACTGGCTTAAGTAGGACAAATCTCCTAACTGGAATTTTATACCTGAAGAAGATGAAATCAACAAAGAAATAATAAGGCTTGATTGATTTAAGTTTAATTTGTTTATAAAAAGGCATAATAAAATTATCAACATTACATAAAACTATTAATAAAGTTTAAATATCATAGATATAAGTTCTATGCTTGATAAAAATGAATTTTATATAGCTTTATATTATTTAGCACAATAAGCATAAGTACTGAAAATTTATATTATAATATCTCATTCATTAGTTTGAACCTTGTATCTTCTCATTCTTATTTAAGAAGATGCTTGGTTGAGGGCAGGATCATTATTGTTCATCATATACATCGCACTCCCCATTAAACCTCCGTCACTAATCATACTGGTATTAACGTCTCCAGCATAATCTTGATTGAAAGTCATGCTACTTATGTTATAGTTATGATAATTATTTATATTATTAACATGTGGGGTCTATATTATTGTTATTGGAAGAGAGGGGTTATTGCTACTTAAAAGTGATGGGTTGATTTCAGAGCCTGGAACTTAAGCTTTTAGGTTGGGCTTATTTGTTAAATTTGAAGTTTGAGGCTTGTTACTTCTATTTGATTTCCCCTCATTGATTAGGTCAAAGCCAGGCGTTTTGTTACTTTCACTCTCAGAAGCTCCAAATGTTGTCCTATTCAAGTTTTGCTGTCCACCATACTTCTTAGATTAACCTAATAGTGTATCTTCCGGTCCTTTCTGGTTTCTAGTAATGCTTTAAGTCTTTGCATCATTTTATTGAATCTAGTTCATAGTCTTATTTTAGTCATTTTGATTGGTTTTGGACTTGGAATATAACTTCCTTCTAAAATTAGAAATAGCTTTTCTTTGCTTAATTTGAGCTTCAATTGGTGCTTAATTTTAAAAATGAGGATTAACCCGTTATTACAATTAACTTTCTATAGTTGGTGTAAATATTTAACCTTGGGTATATGGGTTAATTAAGGGAGTTTAGATATAATTCATTTAAGGCATCAGCTGAGATTTGTTAATGAAAGAATCAATACCAGCTTATGATTATGGAATTTAATAATTCTATGGGAAATAGAATTAAGAATTATTCAAAGCGTGACTACCTCTCATTTATAAATTGTGATTAATACCGGTATTAGGATCAATCATAAGTTATGGCTATTAATGATACATTGGAATATTTTGTTGACTGTAGTTCATGAAGTTTTAAGGGACATAGCTTGGATTGCTTTTTCTTCTTTAAGCCATTTTTCTTGAAAGCTAAGCTCTATTTTGACTCATTGAGGCAGCAGTGGCTGACTATGCATAGGGGAAAATTTAATTAATTTTGCTCATTTACATAATATTAGCTGGCATTTGTTAAAGAGAGGACATTTATTACTGGGGATAGCCTTAAACATAGTAAAATGGCTATTACTATTATTGTTAAACATGATATGCTTAATTAGGGAGTTGTTAGCTTTTATTAATTACAGATTGAGAAAACTGTGGAAGTCTGAAAGCTTAAGGGTGATCCTGGAACTGATTTAAGTTTGCAAATTGCATATTAGGATCTGCAATTGTTAATTAAGGTTGAATTGGAATTGGATGCATCCCTTGAATGTTTACTTAGTGTGTTTACCTATTCGGGAAAATTGGTGAGACATCTCTGGGCTTATTTGATATCATTTAAGCTCAAATCAGATGGAGTTAGAATATATATAGAGTGCTGTAAATAAAAATATAATTGTTATAAATTATGAAATCCTCAATGATAAACGATAACGATATCTAAATTGATGAATTCGTTCTTTCCGATAACAATAGAGATCAACGATCAAAGTAATAAAAGAATAATAATTCAAAGAAATAAGCAAGTATTATGAATGACAGCTTTTAAATGGATTATCAAAATAAGGCAAATGACTCATCAATTAACGTTAAAGAAGCTTTAGCTATATAAACTTACTATTAAATTCTTATTTAGTTTTATTTTCTATAATATGTATATATATATATATTATAAGCATAAAGATAAGCACATGCCAATATTAAAAAGGGGAAGGGAGACCAGAAAACAAAAAGTATTGGCCATTATATAATTGGAAAAGTTATTGGAGAAGGCACATTTGGTAAAGTAAAATTAGGGACGCACATTCTAACTGGAGAAAAGGTAAATTATAAATATTATTAATGCTTTATTTAGGTAGCTGTTAAAATTCTTGAAAAAGATAAGATAACAGAGGATGCAGATGTAGAAAGGGTGGAGAGAGAAATTAAGATTCTAAAGCTTATAAGACACCCAAATATTATTCAACTATATGAAATCATAGAGACTCCCAAGTAGCTTTATCTCATAATGGAATATGCTAGTGGTGGAGAGCTTTTCGATCATATCGTAGCTAATACCAAGCTTAAGGAGAAATAAGCTTGCAAATACTTCCAACAGATTATTTCAGGAGTAGAGTACCTGCATCAACTTAATATTGTCCATAGAGATTTGAAGCCAGAAAATCTCTTGCTTGATCATGAGAACAATATCAAGCTTGTAGACTTTGGACTTTCAAATACCTATGAAAAAGGAGCCACATTAAAAACAGCATGTGGATCACCTTGCTATGCAGCTCCTGAAATGATAGCAGGCGAGAGGTATTTTGGGGCAAAAGTAGATATATGGAGTTGTGGTGTAATTTTATATGCTATGGTCTGTGGATATCTACCTTTTGAAGACCCAGATATTTATACTGTTAATAAGATTTAACTGTATAAAGCAATAAATAATAGTAAATCTTCATTTTTATATAATTTCTCATTAAGAGTTAGAAAAACTATAGTGCCTTTTCCATTGATAGTTCCAAAATATCATATATTTTGATTTAAAAACCCAGATACTGCTAAACTATATAAGAAAATTCTGAAAGGGGATGTTTAAATACCAAAGTTTGTTTCCTCTCAAGGAAAAGATCTGATAAAAAAGATTCTTAATACTGATCCAGACACCCGTTACAAAGCAAATGATATAAAAACTCACTCATGGTATCAGCAATACTAACCAATATGTGATAACTAAGGGTTAATTATCGGATAAAATGTAATACCTGTAGAGCCTAAAATAGTGGGAATGCTTGAGTAATTTGGTTTTAAGGCTGACTATGCCTAGAAATGTCTAAATAACAATAAGCATAATTAAGTTACAACTGTTTATTACTTATTGCACAAGAGATATGAGTAATAAGGCATTCTTCCCTCTCATTTTAACATTCACTCTTAAAATCACACATCCAATAAGCAAAACTAAGAAAAACTGGCCGAGGATATGGTAGAAAAATAGAGCATCGATAAAAACTAAAATAAAAATGTAGAAAAGAAGTAAAAACCTCCTTCAGCTAGAAATAATATGTCAGCAATTGAAGATAGGGAAAACGACGCAGTAAATATGAGTATGCAAGAATCACAAAAAGAAGATAAAGATAAGATCAATAAAACCTTTAACACTGGTTCAACCTCAGCAAAACCAGCCAAGGCCCCTAAAATTACTGCTGATTCCCAATAAAAAGCAAAGAAGCTACTCTAAAACTTTGATTTTAACAAACTTTTCAATAAGAGACCTAATCATTAATCACCAACGAAAGATAACAGTGATTTGAGATCAAAAGAAGACTAGACTTCTATCCCAGTTGATAAAAACTCATCAATAAAGCCTCCTCGAGGAAGAGATGGACAGTCTAAAACTGACACTCAAAATATCAGGAGAACTCCAAGCAGCTTGAGAAGCAGAACAAATAGTGTTAGTTCAAGAGGCAGCAAAATAGGCAGAAAATAATCAACATAAGGCAACACAGTGGGATTATAAAATGCAGTCAACAACAATATTTCTTCTAAGCGAAGCAGTCTAAGTTTCAGAAATAAATCGTAGATACCACCACAGCATAATTTTCATGACTAAAATTAAACGACTGTTGATTAAAGTTTCTTAATGAATCCTTTAAGCGATACATCAATGATATCAAATAATAAATTAAAAAATTATAAAGCTTTAGTGTACCTTTTAATATTGAATCTATATATTAAAAAAGGATTTAGATATTTATTTTTAAAGAGCAATTTAAAGAGAATACTCTCAAGCAGTATTAACACCAGACTTACAGTAATATTTAATTTCAAGTAATTTTATAAATGTGGCTTCATCTTCTTTATGGAGGCAGGATTTTTCTTGTTAGAAGCAGGTGGTTAAAGAAAAAAGAACACTTCTCACATCATCTTCATAAATCTCATGTCAGCCTGTTTTTTATATATACTATAAAGTAAATAATTATTAAATTTGGATAGAACAAAAATCACTTCATCTCAGGGGATGGCAGAGCATAAGTAAATAGATCTATATTAAAGATAAGTTTGTCTTCTAGTTTGCGTTTTGTACTACCACTACATCAATAGATTATATATTAACTATTTTTAGAAGGAAAATAGTTTTCGAGAGTAAACGTTCATGTATTCTTGGGTTACTGCTGGTTCCTTGCCGGTTTTGTATACCCAACAGTAGTCGCTTGGGAATAAAATAATAATATTTAATATTATTGTATGAAAGAGGATACCATGATCTCATCGATAAAATTTTTCAAATGATTGGAGCCATTGTTCTTGGTCCCAGACTTTTTTAATTATTAATAAAATAGGAAAAAAGGTGAAAACAAAAAATTAAAAAAGATTTTTAACTTTATAATAAAGTAATTTGTAAATTAGTTTACATTAAAGAAGAAAAGAAAAAATAGGAGTTCAAATCTATTGAGTACTATCAATCAATAGGATTTTTATGTTTTAAAAAAATTGTATAACCATTTAACTTCTTTTCTTGATCAATAGTGTTAAAGTGTATTATAATCAAATTTAATTGTTTACTTGACTTTTTCCTTTTAATATATTTATTCTAAATATTAGGTTGCTCTCTTTATTAGAAATTTAAAAAAATAAAATAAATTTATTAGATATAATGCATAGTAAGTATTAAATTAGCTTTTTTAATATAAAAATCTTAAAAAGTATTTACTAACTTCAGATTATATAAATTTTTTCTACTATTTTTTAATAATAAATCCATTATATTAATTTATGTTCTTATAAATATATTTCTTTCATTTATTGATTTCTATAATAATTATCTGTCAAGCTTAGATAATTAGTGTTAATATCAAATGATGTATTTAAGGATAGAGTAAGTGACTCAATGGAATTGATGGGCTTTGAAAATTAACAATAATATTATAGTCCACCTACTGCTCCTCCCAATATAGTGCTTTATTTATAAAATAGAATGGTTGTTCCCAAGGCCATATAATTATTAATCCACCAATTCACAATTCTTAAATAAATAATTATTTTAATTACAGGTGGATTTGGTGGTATGATTGGAATATATATATTGAGAATTTATTCAATAAATTCAGAAAATGGTTCCTCCTTCAACAAATTTTGAATTAAAAATAAGTTCTTTTAGAATATATAAGACAAAACAGCGCTGCTAAGACTGTAATTAAAACCCAAAATAATCTATTTTATATAAATTTTATAATCACTTTCTCAATTATAATCATATTTAATTTTATTTCAATTTCATATTCAAGTTTCTAAATCAGAACATTACTCTCATACTTATTAATAAATTCTATCATTTTTGAATAATCTTATTAGTAACTTTTTATTAGAAACCAAAATATAGTTTTACATTTTTACAAAATAATAATTAATATATAACTTACCAAAAAAATCTCCTACAATTAATTTAATAATAATTTGTTCAAAATTTAGGTTTATTAATGAACACTGTATTGGGAAATAAAAAAAAGATATTGGTGGACTATTCACAGTGTATCTTAAATTCATTTGATCATATCATATTCCTACTTCTAGATTTAGTGTTGGAGACCTTTGTAAATATTTAGTTTTATTCAATAATTTCTGTGACTGGTGCATGTGATAGATGTGAAAACTAAGTATTCTTAGATTTATAGTAGAATTTTAAAGGTAAATTCCTTGGATTCTAACTTTGAAAAATTTTATATATAAATCTAAAAACAGATTAAATTCATTATTGAAGTAATGATCACAACATAAACCGATGGTAAGTTCAGTAATGATGACAAGTTACATAATATAATTATATTTATTTAGAAATTTTATAAAAATAAACTAATTTGAGAGAAAATTATATTATAAAATTATTGATATTTACGAAAAACATTTACATGAGTTATTTTGAGTATAAATGTTTTTTATTAATAAATTTTAATATTTTTAATGTAAAAATATTAATATTTATGACAATCCCCCCCCATTTATTTAAAATGTGTGTATCTAGAACTATTCATATAAAGCTATAATTATCGTTAATTAGTAATTAATATAAAAAGTAAAGTCAGGTTTTGAATAAACCAAATATTTACCTCCAAATAACATCCCTTACTCAAAAACAGTATCTTTCTTAAATATCTCATATTCATAAATATGGAAGGAGAATACTCTGGAAATATGCATGCATTTAATTTACATAAAGTTTTATTTTCTTTACAAAAGGATATTTGTTTGGATTCTAGTATGTACCGGCTTCATCTAAATCAAATATCTCTATAATTATTTAAAACTTATTAATTAAAACCCAAAAAATAATATATAAGTTTTAAATTTTTGAAATGTAAGATTTATGTCATTATGCTAGGAATTTTTGTAAAATAAAAAATTAAAACTAATTTAATTAATTAATGATCTATGTTTGAATTATTTCATTTTTCATTTAAAATGCAGATCATTAAAATGCTAAAATATTTCATTTTTAAATAATATTTTGATATAAAAATTGCATAATATTTTTCTAGAGTTTATATTTCTTTAATTTGCAATTAAATTTGATTTATTTAATTATTATTTTACATTGTATTTAATTATTTAACAAAATCACCATTTAGTTCAAAACTATTTCCTAACTTTATTAAAGCAAGCTTCATAAAATGTTATAAATATAATATAATCAAAATAATTTGGCATTAAATGCAGTTATCATTGGTTTCTTTTTGGGAGCGGAGAAACTAGCATTATTTCATTTAAACATAAAATAATAATAACAATAATAAAATAAAAATATTATTTTAATTATATCAAAGCTTTTTATAAGTTTTCCTTCGCATAAATATATTTATTTACATAACACTACCTTGAAAATTGGTATTAAAAATGGATAAAATTTTAATAACGTCTATTGGAATATATATTTAAAAATTGATAAGGCAAATAAATGATTTAAGCAGATAATTCTAGGAAAAATTAAGCACAAAAACTCACAAATAAGCGAAGCAAAAATATCGAGACAATTTATGAAATAATGTCATAAATAACTCTTTTATGATCTCTACAAATTACACCTAGAAGAACTTAAATTATCAAATAGTTATTCATATATTACTTTTTTCAATTATTGATCACTACACTCATTTTTTTAAGTTGATATGATCAAATAAATAATGATATTTTGCAGATAATTCGTATATTAAATTTCCAGACTATTTAAATATTTCAAAGGAAATTTTATCATTGGGGGTAGAACTTAAAAAATAAAGCTGATTTTGACGTTTCCTAGTTTCTTTGCAGCTCTTTTTTATTATTAAATTAAAAAAATTAATTTTAAGTATTAATTAATCTACAAATATAAATATATGAGAAAGATTAGACAAGAAGTAATGATAAAGTAATAATTACAAATATAATGATTTCTTGAGCTCTAATAAGAAAATTTAAGTTAGTACTATTTATGAATTATACAATAAATATAAAGTATAAATGATAATTTAAATTTAACTATCAGACTTACAGATCAATGCAGTTTGGATATCACAATTTTATTGCATATAAAAAAATTCATTAGTTAGCCTGTATGGCGCTACTTTCATGGTGGCTTACTGGTTATGGCTTTGCTTTTGGATATAGAAATATACTTAGATAATTATGTATCAGAGCCTTTGCTTCATCAAAATTAGAGGACTATGAGGCCGAAAAGTATTTGGAGTTTGTCAATTAACAATGGGAAAAATTAAAAAAAAATCAATCGTTTCTGGATCTCTAGCAGAGAGAGTAAATTTTAGATTTAATTAAAAACTTGCTTGGGTATGGTGCCCAGGTGGATGGTTGTATAAAAGACTTAATAAAAGATCTCGCTGGTACTAGTGTCATTCATATCACTGGTGGATTTATTATGATTGGAATATTTTCCAGACTTTTGAAACAAAAAAGAGTTCAAAACATAGACAGAGAGAAGTTATGTCAAGAGAAAGAATACCTCAATGTTTTGAAGACCATTATTTTTAAATTATTCGACAGGATCATATTCAGAAAATCAGGGAATATTTACCTTCAACTTGATGAGGAAATCAAACCATGTAACGATACTTATATGGCCTTAATCTTTTAATTTAACATTCTATTCGTTGCATGGTTATTCTTCAATGGAGGAAGTGTGTATTCGATGCAAACTCCAAGACAAAACATTCAATTATGTATCTTAAACCACTTATACTCAGAACTCACACTCCTACATACAAAAAATTACAGAGAATAAAAATTAATACCTTTGTAACGGAATATTGGTTGGTTGTGTCGCTGTGACTTGAAACAATTAAGTTAGAATGAAAACTGGGCAGCAGTTATCATAAAATATCATAAGCTCTTTTCTATATCCTCGGAGTATTTACTGGACAGAAATTAGGAATCGATGATCCAGTAGATGCTTTCTGCGTTCACGGATTTGGTGGGCTTTGTGGAATCATTCAACAAATATATAAAACACAATAAATAAATATGCCTATTTACATTTTATTAAATTTTATTGATTTCAGTTGCTTTCTTCGACAATCAACATGGATTAATCTATGAGAGAGAAGATAGAGGTAAATTACTAAAAATAGTTTCAATATATTCTAACTTGCAGGTATGTGCGCTATTTTCGGATGGACTTGCGTAATGAGTTTCCTCTATTAATTTATCAATTAAATATAAAGTATTTACAATATTTAATAAAATATATTATTAATCAATACTTTATCCCATTCAAGTTATTCAAAGTGGATAGAGTAAGTGAAATAAATTTAATCTAAATTAAATTTGATATCATTCAATTACCATTCAATGTAGCTGATTACTGAAAATTTCAGTCAATAGCTAATTAGAGAGTTAGTGAAAATAGCATAATTATAGGTGAATAAATTAATCTAATCAACTTTGCACATGTTTGAATTTAATATTAAAATAATTATATATATTAAAATAAAGGTACTCTAACGCGCTGATTTTTATGTATAAACCTGTTTTGCGGTAGAGTACCTTAATTATATTAATTGATGATGATGATTAATGATTTAAAATCAAATAAATTTAGCATATCACTGTTTAATACTAAAATCAAACCATCATTTTAGTCGTGACGTCGACGTATCTGAGTGAGTTGACGTGGCAAACTTCCGTGACGTGGCAGTCGTAAAGTAGAAAGCTCCGAAAATACCAATCTCGCTATTACCTAGTCTTCTCCCAAAATCAAGATGTCACACGACAGAGCTCGTGAGATCCGATTCGGTGCTAGGAGGTGGAAAAAAAACCGCTTACCGGTCCCACCGCTGCTGGGAAACGTAATCCCTATCCTTTCGCTGAGGTAGCTTCAGCACCCTAACCCGGTGTGGGAGAAAAATCCTTATCGTTGGCTTCGATGGTTCCGTCTTCTCACTTTCGAAGGCAGAGCGTACCTTCATCCTGCTACCTATTACCTAGGAAACTGAACTCAAGCCAGGAAGCTCATCTATGCAGGGAAATCCTTAATGTGCAGACGACTCGAGGAATCTAGGATCTGACAGATTGAACCCCGCCGACTAGCCCCTAATGCGTTGCGCCCAGCAATCCCCTACCTGCCCTCGATAGGCCTAAGTGTAGTAGAAAGCTTTATCAGAAAGTCTCCAGCCTCGGGCCCCTGTGGGTCACCCTATCCTTATAACTTTCTAATTTATAATATTATATTAATTAAATAAATAATTTAAAATAAATACAGCATTAAGTTTTACAAAGAATTCATCAAATAATTAATAAATATTTTTAAAAAATAAATATAGAATCTAGCTACTAATAACAGTAACTTTATTTTTAAAGAATTTCACTTTTAATATATAATATTTAATTTTCTTAATATATTATATTTCACTTTTTTATTTATTGCATTTTCTGTAAAATGTAATGCTGTATTTGATTTTATTATATTATTGATTTATTTAATTAATATAATTAAGGTACTCTACCGCAAAACAGGTTTATACATAAAAATCAGCGGTAGAGTACCTTAAATATATAATTATTTTAATATTAAATTCAAACATGTGCAAAGTTGATTAGATTAATTTATTCACCTATAATTATGCTATTTTCACTTAGTATAAATAGATTTTCACTGCTTCTCTACAAATTATAATGCTTAAATTAGAAAATATGATCATGTCTTCTTCACTATCAATGGTCGATACTTAAGAAATAATTGTCTATAAATTATTTTAATTGATGGGCTTTGATATTGGAGAAATGGGAGCTATGAGCAAGAAATTAATGAGAAAATTGTAATTTATCAAGAAGTAATGATAATGAGCAAATTTTATCAAACTTTAAATGATGACAAGTTAATGGCCACTCAAACTAACCTAATGGGTAGCGAGAGACATCATAAAAAGGACTCTTATGATTCACGCCATGCAAGCAACTAAGTTCACATCGTTAACGTAGAAGATTCTGATAGGGAGAAGGATTTTAATGAAAGAAAGCATGGTGATAAGCTATATTAAATTATTGATCAAATGATATTATTTTTCAAAATTTGACATATAATTAAGCCAGTTAAAGTTGACACAGTTCAAAGAAATCATCATGTTTGAACAGCCAATAGGGGTCAATTAAGGCCATTAAAACACAAAAGCATTTAATAGAATATGTTATTAATTCAAAATGCAAAAATAATTTTGATAATATGTCAGTCTTAAATTTAGTAAAAATACTCAGTGTAATCAATCAATTATTCATAAAAATAATATTTATTATTTAAAATATAACTTAATGATTATTTTAAGATTTTGATTCCAAGTTTATGAAATATATAACATAAACTCATTCAATTACCATTAATCAAACATAAAAAAATACTTTGCTTCTCTAGCTATAGATTATTAGAAATATTCAAGTAAATTGGTTATTAATTCTAATATATTCAATTATTTCATTAAAAAATTTGAAAATTTTACACTTTCTCTCTTTATTAATTAAACATCTTGTGATATAAAATATTTAAATTTAATATTTATTTAGAGTACCTATTTTAGATTTTAATTCTTGAGATAAAAGTATTTTTTTCTCTCAGTAAATTAAAGAAATTTAAATTAAAAATATATATAAAATATAAGCACAAATATGTTTTAAAATTATTATAATAAACATTGCAATCTGAATGAATATTAATTGCATAGTAAGATCTTTTGTTATTTTTATATAGAGAATTTTTCACATAACTACTAAGGTTATATACTATTGCTAATTCTTAATTATTTGAGAAATTAATATATTATAATATTTAATTGCAAATATTGTCAATTGATTTTTTTAAAACTTACAGAATATAGCTCGATGTATATTTTATATTTTTCTAGACTTTATTGGCATTATTTTATAGTATCACTCAAACGAAATCAATAAATTATATTTTGGTGATTTTTTTAAGATAATTTTTAGTCAAAATTTAGGGCCATTTATCTTGCTGCTATGGTAATTAATTGTTAAAGATTAGTATCTATAAGAGTGTAAGGCAGCTGTTTTTGTATTCCGTATTGAAAATATGGAATACATTACTAGTTTTGGACAAATTTAACTCCCAATAATATCGATTAATATTCAAATATTTTAATATTTAAAACCAATATTGTAGGAATACATTCGATTTGGAAAAATGAATTTAAATTAAATTAATTAAATATTAAAATCATGGCAGTTATCAAAACGAAAGTGACTTAAAATTCAAAAATAAATGAATTCTACGGTAGATCCCGCAATTTTAGCTTGACTTTATTATTGGCAATATCCCTGAATCATCCCAGGAAGCGAGATATTTTGATTTTGAGATAACTCCCAAAAATAGTATGATGGGTTTTCTCGCTTGGGCGATGAGATAAATTCATTATAGCAATAACAACCACCGTCTCATTTTTAATGCGCTATCCAGAGAGTATAATATTGTCATGGTTTGCAGACATTTTCTAAAAACATAACTGAAGGTAATTAATAATTAATTAATTTTAGTTTTAATTCATTTTCTCAAATCGAATGTATTCCTACAATAATACTTTTAAAATTAAGTTTACATAGAAAATTTCTGATAGTATATGAAAAATATTTTATTACAATTTGAAAATTTTTTCCTCTCAATTAATTTAAAATTATAAATGTATCTCAACCTTTTAAATTTAAATAATAAAAAATTAATTATTTACATTAAATTAAATGAATCCTATTATGCATTATGATTCATCTGTCAATTATTGTATTATGAAATGAATAAGTAATAAAAGTAATTTAAAATTTAGTTCTTGTAAATAACTAAATATTTGTAATGTAAAATCCCTTAATTTAAATATGAAAAATGTGCAAGAAATAAGAATTAGTAATTATTATTATCAATTAAAAATTCTAAGATTTTTGAAATATTTTTATTCGTTCTTTCATCCTGGCAATATTGATATTAATTATTTAATACTTATTTTAAATTAAATGTTAATGTAATTCTCATATAAAATGTAGCACTATTTAGGATACGATAATTAAATATAATAAAATTAATTTACTGCCATAATCAATCAAAAATCTGTAATTATTATAAAATGGATATTGTTAACAATTAGCAAACAGTTTAGCATGACTAAACAAAAGAATTTTATTAAGATAATTAAGTGGAAGTATAACCTAATATGAGAAAAGAGGTAACTCAAAATAAGGAATTATAAAATAAAATAAATACTTAGATAAATATTATTCCTTCTTCTTAATAAAAACTATCTCAATAATTGTTGAGAAAAAGTGTGTTAGATGATAATGATAGTTCAAGAATTAATGATATGTTACATAATAGACACTATTATTAAGTGAATTAAAAAACAAAATTTTATATTTTTAAGCAAAAAAATTTTTTTTTGGAATTAACACAGCGGTTAATAATTAAAATAAAATCTTGAAATTTCAAGCAACTAATCCCAAAATCAAACTAAAAAATAATTGTCTCAATCGCAAAGCTCTAGAGCAAACTTATTGCAGTAAAATTTAAGGAATTGATGATAGGTAGATTAGGTAGGAATGAATCTTAATATATTTAGATAAAAACTATATTTGTAATTTATTTGAATTAGTTATAATTTTGTTAAGTAATAAGGATCAAAATAATTTCGACAGTCAAAGAATTATAAACCAACAGCATTTTCAAAGTGGAATAATGACGCCAACAGATAAAAATAATTAAAATTGTGTTGAGGAAAAAAGCTACCAAAATAATATCAACAAGGATGATTTTTCAAATATTTAAAGTTAAAACTAGCAAAGTATTCATAAAAATAACGACTCTTATATAGACTTCCCAGGTGATATTTCTTTAAATAAATTGAATAAATGCATTGTATAATTTGGGTTTAAGTATAAATTTGAATATGATATTAAGCATCAAAGCCACTTAAGTTCACAATAAAAGCTTTAATAATTCTCTATACTATAAACCAACACAATGCAATCAAATAGAAGTTTAATAGACTCAGAAAGCAATTAATAGAGTTTTAATAATCAAATTGCCCCTCAACCAATTCAAACGTACAAAGCAGTAAATAATACAATTGATGAAATCATTATTGCATCTAAAAATACTATAGTATTACAACATAAAGAAATTGGTAATTATCCAGAGACCTCCAAAAATTATATCAATAATTAAGAAGGTTCTAGTCCTAATATTACTATATAATTAATAAACAAACATATGAAAAAAATTATTTTTTTTGCTGATATACTTATAATAATTAAGAGTTTTAATCTCTCGTGGAAGCAGCTGTAAATTATAAAAAGCCAAATAAAAGAATGAATAGAATTTAGCCTGCTCTAACAACTGATTAATTTATAGATTAGTAATTATAAAAATGAAAATGAGTTTTAAATATTTTTATCATTTTTTCTAGTTAAATTTTGCAATAATTTAACAAATAGTTTTTGCAGCCATAGAAACTAATTTTATTCTTAAATCCCGTTTAAAACATGAGTTATTTTGATAATGGTTTTATTTATATTGAATTACAATATAAATTTAACTAATACTTAAATAATAAATAAGAGTAAAAGGGAAATCCTGAAATCCTTTTAGATATATAATTTGATTGAATTAATAACTTTTACAAAATTGTTTATTTTAATAATAATCATAAAAATACTCAAATTTATCTTTAAATAAATAATCAAATAATTTCAGTTTAGATTTGACTTCAAAATTAAGTAAAAAGAATAGTTTGAGAAGAAATTTACCTTCTTAATCGAGGGATAGTCAACTAAATAGTAAAACTCATTTATAAAACCACCAAGATAGCTCCCACAGCTTTAGGGTAAACAAAGACAGATTTGGTGATTAATCAAATAACTCTCAAAATAATAATTAAAATACAAATCACTAGCACTCAAGAAATTAAGATGTTTTAAATAAGAACAAAAACTGCCCAAATTGTTAGTATATTAATGAAACTCCTCAAGTAAACATAAATATAAGCATTAACATATAGAATAATCATCAAGAAATAGTCGAAAAGGAAATCCAAAATATCATAAGTAACTAAAGAAAAGATGTAGTGAATCATAAATTAAGTACAAAAGTACTATAGGGATAGTAGATACCACTATAAGATGAGAAATCAGATATGAACGAAGACGAGTCCAGGGATTAAGTTCATTCAATCAAGGGCTCTGATTTTGGAGAAAACTAAGAAGACACTAATCCAAGTAGATTGTATTGTAATAATCATTAAAGGTAGAGGTCACACAAATCAGACTAAAACCTAAACAAATTCATGTACAACTACCAAGAAAATATGTCAACTCAGAATGTCTTTTAATCATAGAACACAAGTGTCAATCTACTATTAGATCACTCTTAACACAACATAAAGAATTAGTATTAGGATACCTTAACTCGCCAGAGCATCAATGGAATGGCGGCACATAAAGCACGGCATAGATCAAGATCATTTTTTGAAGAAAGCCCTGCAAAGAAACACTGGATGAAAATTTCTAATGTACTTAAAGGCATAAACTTGATGAGAAAAAACATAGTGAGAACTATCTAGCATCCCGATGAATTAGTTGAAAATATTAATAAATCGCCTAGAAGAAGAAAGACACTCAATAGCTTGCAAAGTCTCAACTTGACTAAGAATGTCCTTGATGAAATGCGTTTGCAAGACAAATTTTTTGAATTGATTAGTACAGGAGGGGAGCACAGCCTCTAAAAAATACTGAAAGAGCTAGAGGAAACTATATCTATTCTAAAATATATAATTTGAATAGTTAGATTTAAGTTTACGATCCCAAGAAACACATTTACGATTTAAAAGATCCTAATCATTTAATAAATAAATATAATCGAGTATCTAAGACACCTCTCTACGTGGCTTGTCAGCATGGAAATTTAGACGTTGTGTAGTTACTTCTTGAGTAGTAGGCAGACCCCTTCATTTTAAGTAAGGCTGGACATAAAGAATGGGAATCTTTATTATAAGTAACTGCTAGGTGGAGTCATATAAAAGTATTTGAATACTTAATTCAGAATGTGAAATGGGAGAAGAAGGAAATACTTCTACTACTTAAATTGCAAAATATCAATCCAGCTATTAAAGAGATGGCTAAAAGGTACTCAAGATATAACTTTGGATTCTTCTTCAATTGCTGTCACTGTATTTGAAGCATTTACAAATTCTTAAAATAGCTAAATTATTAAATGATCTCAAAGCATCTTTCAAGTTCATTCTAAATTTATTTCATTAACTTAATATATATATTTAATTATCAAATCAATTAAATAAGGCAATAAATAGTATTTATTGAGGGAAATTTTATTAAATCACAAAAAAGCAAGAAAATTAAATAAAAATAGTAATGAATTAAGGATCATCTTAGTAACAATAAAAATAGGATTTTCCTGAGGGAGATACTAAAAAATAACAGTTTCAAAATGAATATATGAACCTCGAAACTTAATTATAATCTTGGAATGAACTCGATTTAAGTAGCTAAAATTTTAATTTAAAAACTGCAAGTCTTGATAAAACATACAAAATTAAAGAGAATGGGGTTGTGTGAGTAGCAATATTTAAATATATTTCTAATTAAATTTTACTTCTCATTTTTATTTAATTTAAAACAATTAAATAGAGAATTAAAATAATTTCCTAATTGGAAAATTTTTACTAATAAATTGATAGTTAAGAATAAAGGATTATATTTGAAAACTTATACTTCAAATTTATTCCCATAATTAGATAATTTTAATATAAAGCATAACTAATTTGATAAATAAAGTTTAAATAATCATTTAAATAAGTTTGGTAAGAGAAAGATATCTGCTTAAATATATTTTGTATTCCCTAATAATGGGGGAGAATAGTTGAATGCAATGATAATTGATGACTTAAAGTAGTCATATAAATAAACACTCTTCTATGATAAAAATGAATACTAATCTAAAGAAAATAAAATAAAATATGAATAGTTATCTATATTTTTCAATACATTAGCTTAAATTATAACTTATTATGATAAATAAGAAGTAATTAAAAATACGATTAAATCTTTAAAAAGTTGTTAAACAAAATTAAATAATTAAAACGTAATTATACTATAGAAATAGTGAAAAATTGTGAATTCAAAAATATTTTTGTTCTTTTGAATCACTTTGGTAGAGCAAAGAGATAAAAACCATTTTCTTATTTTTAAATGAATGTAGAATATTTATCATATGATTCATACAATTATAATTTATATTAAACTCCCACTTCCTAAAAGTATATATATTGACTATTTATATATCTATATTTAATAAAGATGCATTACCATAAGAGATTATGTGAAATGAATAACTGAAACTTGACTATTAACTTTTAAGTAATTAAACCTTACTGAATGAGGATAATTATTTAAATCCAATATCTGTGAGATAAGATGATTTATAGATCATGAATGATTTGCATGATATCCTTGCTTCAGATAAACTATTCAATTAATTTGAATTACTTATTCTTAGTGCTTTTTATATATGTTTTAATGGGACGTTCACAATTAATAACACTTAAGTCAATACGGCAAGACTATATCAAACTAATGTATCAAATCAGATTTAAATCGAAATACAAAATGATATATAAACCCCAAATTTGCAAATAAATGAAGAATTCGAAGTTGAATAGTTAGATAATCCTTATTAATAACAAATCTTCTTGAGGTAATTGCCTAGTAATAAAATAAATACACAGAATTAATGGGAATCAGAAAAGAATAATTAAGTTATAGAGTTTAATTCCAAAAATAACAAATAAACTTAGTATTATTAAATTAGAAAGTTAATTGCTAGGCGAGGTACCAATCTCTCTTAGGACTTTCTAAAAGAGCTTTCAATTATTATAAATCCTACCGAGGTCAGTTAAGGGAAAGCTGGGCTTAACGCATGACTGGGTTCAATCTTTCAGCCACTATACTCCTCGAGTGGGCTGGACACAAGGATTTCCCTTCATAGTTGAGCTTTTATGGCTTGAGTTCAGCTTCCTAGGTAATAGATAGCAGGATTAAGCTATGTTCTGTTTTAAAATGTTAGAAGACGAAAATTATTGTATCTAACGATAAGGATTTTTCTCCCACATCGAGTTAGGGTATTGAAGCTACCACAGCGTAAGGACAGGAATTATGTTTTCCAGTAGCGATGGGACCGGTAAGCATTTTTCTCCATTCCCTGTCACTGAATCAATTCCTGCGAGCTGTTTACCGGTTTGTCTCTGGTCAACATTTCGATTCAAGAGGAGATTATGTGAAAGATGAAGTTGTTGTTTTTTTGAGTTTTCTACTTAACGACTGCCATGTCACGGAATTGCCACATCAACTCACTCAGATACGTCTGCGTCATGACTAAGATTGATGATTTGATTTCAGCATGAAACAGTGATATGCTAAATTTATTTGATTTTAATCATTAAAATCAACAAATAAACATAAAGATCTTAGGAGAAAGATATAAATTAGCATAAAAAATAGAAAAGTAAAGACACTTTGAATTATTTGAGGACTAGCAGATCTATTGTGGAAATATAAGATAACTTAATCTATGATGACACTGCGATGGAAATATAATACAAAATCATTGATAATTGTCAATTATAATTTATTATTCTTATTATAGTTTAAAGTCAACAAAGAAACAATAGAAACTCAATAGACGACATCATCCATAAATTAAAGAGTGAGCTTAGTCTGGATAAATTGGTAAGTTTCCTGCTACCCATTGAAAAAAATAATTACTTTAAATTGTCAATATCTTTATCATCAATTATATTATAATAATTTCAAATTTTCACATTTTTAATTTATCTATCAAGATAATAATTGATATATTTATCATATTAATATAGATAAATAATTAAATAATTAAGTTTAATATTTTTAATTAATATAATGAGACGATTAATAAATATAAACCTTGAAATAATATTACATGTGTTTTTAATAAAGGGTTAAAATATTATTTATTTTGATGTTAAGGGGTGCATGTAACTTCAACCCCTAAATTGCTAAATAATTTGAAAAGCAATCACTCTAAAATCATGTCTGTATAGCGATCAATTAATAATAATTATGATGATTAAACAATTTAACATACATTAAATAGAGATGGTTCATCCACTTTAATTTAAAAACTTGAAGATCGAAAATAGATACGATTGAACTAACTAGATGCTGCTTCTAAGAAATATTATGGAGATTTCTCAAATAAAAACTCGAATTAACTTCAAAATCATATAAAACCTTAAAATGAAGTAGACAGCAGTTCAGACTATGGATGGAGCCCAGAAAAAGAAGTCAGAAGATATAGTTAAAGAGTGTATGCACCTCAATCTAATAAAATGTAGAATTTGATATAAAGTTCCAAATAAATGAGAATAAAATCAGTATTAAGAGATAGCTAGGAGAAATCCAAAGATAATTGGTTTATCAATAACTAATAAAATATATAAATAAAATAAGAAGAGTAATAATAAGAACAATTAACTAAAAAGAATGTCAACAAATAACAATAAGTAATTAATCTGAGTGATTAATGTGATTATTGTTAAAAATTGAATGAAAATCAAATTTAAAACAGAACAGGTAGGGAACCAAATATATGCTCTTGTAGATCAAACAATATAAATGAGAGTTAACAGCATCATAGTAAATTCAGGATTAAAAACTTTGCTAAGAATCAAAACTCTAAATCTAATTTTATTACACATTCAAATAATTAAATTGAATAGTATTTTAATTTTAATAAATTAAAATAAATAGAATTGGATATAAAAAGTAAGAATATAGGAATAATAGAATGATGCATGAGTTATGACTGATTCTATTTCGTTATATAAAATTATAATATAAAAAATCAAAATAAAATAGATTTTAATTAAAAAAATTATATAAGAGCATAATATTATCAAAAATTAATAGATAAATGGTTTGGAGGAGATTTAATGCCATGCTGATATTTTTGAATAACTATAGGAATATAATATCATAACCGATTTAATTAAATATAATTAAAAATAATGGTAGCTTTTCATTATAGATTATCCTTTTGTAATACTTTAATTGATATTGTGTTTAATTTTTTAGTTAAACAAAGTAAAAGATTTAATTTTAAGCATTTATGAAACAGAAAGATAATTGAAGCATTATATTACATAGAAAGATTTGAATCTAAGTATTCTTGGAAATTTAATATATCTAAATAAAAAACTTGTAATAATTTATCAATTTCAAATTTAAAAAAATCAATATTTGAATTATACTTCAACCTTTATCAATTATGAAAAATTAACTTTTAAAATAAATTTTATTTTGACTTGTAAAAAAACCCCTTATAAATTTAAACTTCTGTATAATAACTTAAGTTTATTTCTAAAAATAAAAATAAATATTTTTATTATGTATTGGATTTTGAATGACTTGATTGTTTAACCATCTCAAAATAATGTAGTAAGAATAAATATAGATTAGGATTCACTGAATCACTAAAGCAAAGTGCTATCAATTTCAGGTTCCTTAGATAAAATAGATTAATAATAACTTCGAACTGCAGCAAACTTATAAATTTAAACCTAGCACTTATTCAGTGATGTAACATAAGACAAACTAGTAATTAACCAGCCTATGAAATTAATGAACAATTTCATGAATGCAACTATGAATGATTTATCAGCTCATGAATTAATAAAATCTCAAGATACCACTACTAATCTAATCTTGGATCATATCGATGATGTCATGGATTATGATTAACATTAGAGCTTATAGAAATCATTCTAGACTTCAAATCGTGAGTCAGTTGTATAAATGAAGGCACTAGTAGAGGATTAGATGTAATTGTTTTAAAACAATAGCATTTTAAGCACAAAATCCAAATCTTTTTTCCAAATAAGCAGAGCCAAGAAGAACTGGATCAAACTCTAAAATGTACTAAAAGGCATTAATTTATTGAGAAGGAATATTGTAATGAAAATTTAAGATCCAGATGAATTGGAACAAAACTTAAAGCAATATACATCTAGGCATAGCAATGTCTCGAATATAGCTAATTAAGGTACTCAAAGAAAAAGAAACCCAGTTAAAATTGCATTAGATGATATTCGATAGTAAAATAGGTTTTTCGATTGGATTAGTTCTGGTGGGGAATAGAGCATTTAAAATTTACAAAAAGAGATTGAATAAACTTAATAAAATTCATTATATCTTTTGTTATGAAATTGTTATTTTAAGAAACTAGAAAAGAAGATCTTGCTGAAAGTGACAAGACAGACATTTAATGTTGTTAAATCATAAATAGACTTAATAATCAAAGAAAAACTCCTTTATATGTAGCATGTTCACATGGCAATTTAAACTACATAAGATATTTATATTGGGATTTTAAAAAAATAAGTACAAAGTGTTTACTCAACTTAAGATTTAGAAATCATATTACAGTTTATAGGAACTCAACTCCAAATGAAATTGTGAAGTTGATGAATGATTAAAGTGAAAAAGTTCAGTGATATAAATAGTTAACTTTTAAAGTTAAAATAGGGTTATATTAAATTAATTTTCATTTTTTCTATGTTAGATTAGTAATTTTAATATTTGGGTTTAGATGTAGTTTAGTTTCTACTAAACAATAATGCAGATCCTTATAAATTAAGTTAGGCAGGTAATTATGAGTGGGAGTCTGTATTGCAAGTGACTGCCAGATGGAGTCATGTCAGGCTATTCGAGTTTTTGCTTCAAAATATTAAATGGGAAAGAAGAGAGATACTATTCTTATTTATTACTTATTATTATTTAATATATGATAATTGTGCTTATTTATATAATGGAATATTCGTGTTGAAGATGAAAAGAATAAACCCTGCTATAAGACGATTAGCTAGAGAATATTCTAAGAAGTAATACAGTTGTATATTTAACTGTCTGTATTGCATATGAGTATTGTAAAGATTATATATAAGTATAAATGACTTGCTGTATTAAGTTGCAAGAATGAAGTTTTGTAATTTATAATAATAGTATAGTTAATTTAATGAATAATAATAAATTAGAAATAAATAATTCAAAATGGCAAAAGCAGGTGGAAAATTTGAGATGCTCAATGAAGTTTAAATCGCTGAGATCCGTGAGATATTTACTCTGTTTGATAAGAATTCAGATGGATATGTTAACACCAGCGAGCTTGGAACCATTGTCCGTGGACTCTATTTAAATCCCTCTGAAGCTGAAGTTGTAGAAATGATGAGAGACGTTGACCCCAATAACATTAATAATTTATAAGTATAAGTTTGTCACATCATTTCACTTTATTACAAGCAATAGTTAATAACACAGGCAGTTTCGACTAGAATTCATTAATCTCGCTGATTGCAAGAAAGGGAAAAAGTCAGGAAACCCTTGAAGAAATGATTGAAAACTTGAAAGAGCTAGTGGATTAAAGTGACGACAAAGAAAAAGAAAAAATGAAACTATCAGTTGAGCAATTCAAATTCAATATGATGAACATGGGAGAAAAGATGCTTGAGCATTAAGTAGAGGAAATACTCACTGACAGTGACTTGGTTTTTGAAGATCAAATACTCATTGATGAGTTCGCTAAATACATTATGAGCAGATGAATTTCACGATTAAACTTTTATACATATAGATTATTTAAAAATAAAAATAAGCCTTTTTTTTCGCTTTAACTTAGAATATGTATTATTATTTTCAATGGAGCTGTTTCAGCTGTCCCAACTCATGCTACTCAAATAAAGTTGATTTTTAAAATAAAAGTTAAATATAAGCGTGATTAAAATTAAATTTTAATCCTATATTTTATTTTAATATATTTATATAATCATATTTTCTGGCATTTATTAAAATTATTTTTATATATGATACTTATTCAATGATAATGAGCCAGTTTTGAAGAGTGGTGTTGAAGTAAACAATTCAAACCTCAAGCTTAAGGTTCTTGCAAACTTAAAAACCCTCTTGATCGAGAAAAATTTGACATACTTAGCCAGACCAAACCTCGTTGTTGGATACAACTTGATCCTTGACGCTAAGTCCCAAAATCTTGAGAAATACGATTTCGGTCTTTCATGGGCAGTTGCTAACAACGCCTTTGTTGGACTCAAGCACGATTCAACATCCAAGGATCAACTTAAACTTGGAAAGGTTCTTTTCTATCTTCACCACAACGTCTCACTCATTCACACTGTTGGAACTGAGTACACTCTCGATTTCTAGAAGAAAGTAGTTGAATTCAGATTAGGCTACGCTCAAAAATTCAACGATGAGACCTCTGGAAAGATCAAAGTGAACCACAACGCTTATGTAGATCTTGCACTAAAGCACAGATTGAACAATGTTTTGACAGTAGGTGTTGTTACTGGCTTCAACCTCAAGAGAATGATCACTGAGCACAAATCATCTGCTCTACCACTCGGATTCTCACTCGACTTCAAATTTTGAGACTAAGACATTCGACCATTTCAAGAATGATTCTATGAACACAAATTATCACTATAATTGAGAAAGGAAAGTTGTATTCTAGCATTTTTGTCAGGATAAAGTTACTTCACTTTGATTTATTATATCCAGTAAATTCTAGGGTTGCAATAATTCTAATCAATTTTGATTACTTTATTTAAATCTTTTTTACAATAAGCTCGCAATAATAAATTATTATTTAAAATTTATAAAATTAATTAAAATAATGACTGAAGTAAGGAAAAATGCAGGTTCATACTTGCATACACCAACTAATCCTATACCAAGAGGTACAAAGACCATTCAAGATAGTAAGTAAATAAATCCATTTTTAATCGTATGTTGTAGTTTTGCCTGTGCTTACTACAAAAAGCGGAAATATTCCCCAATCTTACTAGAATAATTTTCAGCCAAGTGATGAATTTTACTCTAATCACAATATGCACGAAAGCAATAATCACCTGGAATCTCAATCTTTTGCTAGAAATAACAGTAATTTATTGAATCACCCTTTTCATTAATATTTATTCATAGACTCTAGAAATAGCAATAGCACAGCCAATTATTCAGTAATTAATGCAAAAAACAAATAAAATAAGCAAGAAATGGACTATGTTGATGTTGAAATGAAACGGATTGAAGAAGAAATGTATAATCACTAACAATACCAAAATCACAATAATAGTAGCAGCATAAATGGAGATTATGATAACAGCTATCACTCTAAACAGCAAAATGATAAGATAAAAGAGTAAGTTAGCGCATTAATTAAATCGATTTGTAGTTAGGTGATATAAAAATACACGGAGGGAAATGAACTTATGGTTAAAATTATAGCTGAGTTAGAGCAATAAATTAAGCAGAAAGTTGAAAAGTAGAGAAAAATTAATACAGTAATGACTCATAGAGACATTGGCTAAGTTCACCCTGATGTTTAAGGTAAATTATAAATTATCCTTTAAAAATTTACATAGATAAGAATACTTAATTAATTAGGTTACAAGGCCAAAATAACAAACAAAAGCTTTAAATTTCTTCCCTGAAACAGAAAATAGAATCAGTTGTATCTTCTGGTGTTAAAACTGAAATGGATAACAAACTTGCAGATCTCAAGCGAGAAATAAAGTAACTGAAAGCTAATAAAAGAAACCAAGAAGACTTTAACTAAGTGTAACTTAATGCTTATCAAAGTTTAACTGAGGATACTGACTATGCAGGTTAAATGAAGAGGATTTAAAGTTAAATTGAGCAACTAAAAACTCAGCATAAGCACTTTTCAGATTACAGATAGCAAGAAGATTCTAAATTTAAAGTGCATTTTGAGGCATTATCACGAGCTGAGGAATAGAGGTTCAAACTTAGAGAACAAATCATATAAGTTAAAAATTCAATGAAGCCAACATCTTCAAATGATAATCATGTTATAAAGCCACAGGGGTTAACAACCTAGTGACTTGCAACTGCCAAAACTAATGCGTGTTAGTTCCCAATCCAGATTTATGAAGAAAGCTGATTAAGAACTCAAGGGAGTCGCTGCCTTATAAAATGGAAAGTCAAGCATATAGAAAAAGTATAGAATCTAAAAGAAACGAATCGAGCAGGAAATTGAAGGGTTATACAAAGAAATCGAGTGTTTAGAAATAGAAATAATCAAGAAAAATGACGAGAATACTGATATACATGAAATGATTAAGGAGTAGACTAAAAGAATGAAGGAGGGTTAATCAAATTAATAACTCTAGTAGCAATCTTTTAGTAATAATAATCAGAGCAATAATAACACACAGTATAAAAAAGGATAGTATGATTAACCAATTAACTAGTAATACTACGATGAATGATTGACTTATATAAAATTTAATTTTTTCTCCAGAAAATCTATACTAAAGAAATGAAGTATAAAGTGTTAGTAATAAACCAAGTTATTAAATTAAGGATTTTTCATTAAGTTTTTTGTTGTATTAGTATGTTGCTTAAGAATCTCAGATATATCTAACCCTTCCCTCAATATATTTAGAAACAACTTTTGCTGGTGGAGGCAAGAAGATGTCTTTCTTCAGATTAATCTAAAAAATAAGGTCAGGCATCTAAATAAGAGAAAGATGGTTCTGATAGTAATCTACCCTTAGATTAAAGTCAAACACTAGACACTATTTACTATGATGCTGCAAAAGATTAAACAAAGCCTCAGACCAATTTAAAGTATCCCCGTCTTTATGGCCACTACTTATGCGTATTCTCAGAACGAGTAAGACTGGCTTTCGCAGCCAAACATATCAAAATCTAGAAGGTCTAGATGGACATGAAGGAAAAAGCATTTTGGCATTTGTAAACTAACAAAGGACTTATTCCACTTATGGAGATGCCAGATGGAACTTTTCTTCATGAATCTAGGGTGCTTATGGAACTTGCCAACGATCTTGGTGGTAAAAAGGGCTACTAATTATATTCAGATGATCCAATCAAGGCAGCTAAGCAAAGAACTCTAATTGAATAAGTTAATAACTACGAGAAAGAATTATTTGCTTACTTAGCTTCAAGAGGCTAAAAGGATTCAATGAACAAACACTTTGCCCAGATTGTTCTTTAAATAGAGGATTTAATTGGACAGCACCATTACTAGGGTTAAAAATGGCTCTTTGGCAGCGAGTAACCTACTATGGCAGATTTATTCATTTTTCCTTATATTGAAAGGATAGTGCTTTTCAAACATACACCATGGGAAGATGCATACTACAAGTTAGATATTGATGCTCATGCGCCACTCATGAAATAATATGTTGAATAGTTTAGAGAGATTGAATTGTTTAAAAATGAAGTTGTCAATGTTACAGCCTATGGTAAGTATTTTAACAATAAAATAAAATTTTAAATTTTATTTATAATAAATAAAAAAGTGTGTCAAAATATTTGGAAAAATACAGACAGGATCCTTACAAGAAGCCTAAATTTGAGCTTGAATACCTCGAGTAAATTTGATAGATATAATTTCTTCTAATTCGATCTCTTAATTTACTCTTCATCTTGTCATACGATAGATAAAGTCTAAAAACTTATAAGAATAATTTTATTGTATAATTAAACGATAAATTTGTAATAAATCCCTTACAAAATGAGCAGAAAGTAAAGCTGGGCTTTAAACTAAAATACTCCTTATCAAAATATTCAGAGTAATTTCTTAAAAATGAAGTCGAGATGATAGTCTGAAGTCCCCTCTAAAATGGTAACTATCTAATCTCCTTAAATTCAAGAGAAAAATAAAGATGTGCCTACTTCATAACAGAGATCTATGGAAGTAAAAAGAAGATAAAGCAAAAAGCTAGCATAGAGGATTATTATTAAAAATAGGAAGTCATTAATATAATCTGGTTCTAACATTTACAATTAAAATATTGAGGATTAATAAGAATAGTAACACTAATAATCTAGGTTGAATATAAATGCAAGTCAGAATCGAACATAGTCATAGGATAATAGAGAAAATTCTAGCTAGTAGCATTACATGAATTAGACATAATTCTAGCCAAGAATGTTTGAAGTTTTTGATGATCTTTATAAAGTTGAAAAAGAATAAAAATAGGAGGAGCTAGTTCTATTGATTAATGAGTATTAAAAACAGACATATAGCCTTTTAAAAAGATATAAACATTTTCTATAATATTCAAATAGAGATAGATAAAAATGCTTAATGCCAAAATAGGACAGTACAAATCAATAAACCAAAAAATCGACTGGAGCGTCTAAGACCCTGTTCTCTTCGATTTAGCAATGTCAAGAATCTCAGAAATAGAAGGGAAAGTTATGAAAAAGTATGAAGACGAGAAAAAATCTGAAACGGCAAATAAAGTCGCAAAACTTACAAATCAAGCATTGTAATTAGATTAGAAAAGAAACTAGCAAGAAATCTTGAAAGGGAATTACTATTTAAACATTAATGACACTTTAGATTTGAAACTAAAAATTTAGAAGTTTGCTGCTGAGCCTGTGGCGTTTTTCTTGCATAAAAAGGGAGATTTCTTATAGAGACTAATGAGTAATAGGAAATTCATAGAAGAACAAGATAGAGTAGAATATGAAAATATACTTAGGAATTTAGCTATGGGGAGATAGCAGAGGAGAAAGTATGTTAAGAACAGAAATACCAAAGACATAAGTAGTTTACATTAGAAAATGTTGTCAGGACAGAAGGAATAGATTATAACTTTAAGAAAAGATGACTTCAATAACAGTGACAAAAGTAGTAACGAAACTATAACTTCGTAAAATGAAAGTGAAGATGATGATTAAGATTAACTATCAGAGCTTCAAAATAATACATTTGATTTTAACTAGTCTTAGCAATAAAATTTATCGGGTGACTTAAATTAAACAAATCAATTTGCCAAATAAACAGCAAAATTAGATAAGGAATCTTACTAGAAACTGCTTAAGGATGCAATTTCTAAAGTGGATTAAGAATTGAATGAAGATATTTTAGAAAGAAGGCAATCATATTAAAGACGAAGGAAAAATTCAATAAGCAAGGTTATGAAAATGTCATAAATGCCTAAGATTCTTATGAATTAAACTTTTGGTGGAGAAAAAAGCTTTTCTAAATTTTAAGACAAAAAGGCTAATTTCAATTCGACATCCAAAAATTATGGTCAAATCACATTTATTTTATGCCTTTTTTTTATTTTAAACCCATCTTTAGAATATTGAGAATTTCCATATTTCATGATAAGATATTTAATACAATTACTTTTTTAAAACAACTCTGCAATAATTTAAGCCTAATATATAACCATTACTCGAATAAAATTAATAGTTCCACTCTTAACCTTCAAATGTTATGACTACTAGAAAAGAAATGCAAAACACTTCTAAATTGGGAGATCTAAATTTAGGTGTGTAATTGAAAAATTAAAGATTTGATTCTTAAGATTTTAGAATGGATAAATCATAGAGTCAGCAATAGAATTAATACTAAAGCAATTTAATCTTCAATAAAATAAAGGATAGATCAAGGAACCACTCAAACAAGACTTTCTTCTTCACTTAACAAGCTGTTTTGTATAACTTAGAAAGGGAAGCGACTTCACAAGGGTAAAGAAAAAAGTAACTGCTGCTTAACAATACAGAATAAAACATATAAAAAGTGG
This sequence comes from Oxytricha trifallax, assembly GCA_000711775.1. Taxonomy (NCBI): domain Eukaryota; phylum Ciliophora; class Spirotrichea; order Sporadotrichida; family Oxytrichidae; genus Oxytricha; species Oxytricha trifallax. Next base: position 42,807 of record ARYC01019574.1, read on the forward strand.
TAGATGTTCATCACACACCCGATAAATCTTAAACTTCTTCAAGACTGCCATAAAGTTAATTTTTGAGAAAAATTACACTTCAACCAATAAGAGACAATTCCAAATTCTCTAATTTAGCTTTAAAATAGCAAAGAGTATTGCAATAATAGCCCTCCCATGAAATAGAAAAGCCTTAATTAAGATCAGATACTTAACGTAAGCTCGATAAACTTCAAAGAAACTGCCTTGATTTAAGTCATAAAATGCATAAAAATCTCAATGAACTTCAAGTTGAAAGAGATAAAGTTGAATAGCTAAATGAAAGTTTTGATCATTTAGTTGATGATTTGAAAGGTCTTGAGGGCATAGAGGCAAAGGTTATTGCCACCATTTATCAATATAAGAAATTGGATAAATATGAAACTCAAGAAGAGAGTAAAAACATTACCAAAGAATACAAGTCAGGAGTGAGAGATCCTGCTAGAATAGTAGCAAGAATGGAGAAAAGCACAATCGGAAAAAGAAATAAGAAAATCTATAAACCTAATTTAAATAAAGGCATTCTACTATGAATAAACCTAAATTAAAATTTTAAACTTAATTTGATAATTTGATGATACTCGCTCGTGTCATGATTTATACTTATCCATTGAAAAGGAATTGAGCACCCTTCAGTTGTCTCTATTGAAGATATTATAGTTGCTAATATTTCTTACATCTAAGTTTGACTTGTAGTCAATGACACTTGTACCATCTTGCTTGACTGATAGCTCAACATTTGAAGTTTTCACCAGTCCCTTGAGTTTGGCTTCAAAGGCAACCTTTGAATCACCAGTAAGCTTTTCGGCGTTTGACAACTTGGTTGTAGTGCTAAGTTCCTAAAAGATGCTTATTAATATCACAAAATGAAGAAAAATTGTTTGATTGCTAAATAATAGGCAGATTAAGCAAACCCCATTCATTTAACATGATTAATTTCGAGTAATAAATATTTTTCATGCATCTTGCAATGTTTGATGTATAAAAATAGGAAATAAAGTTTTCTTATAACTTACTGAAGTGTTGTCTGCTCCCTTGTTCTTTGTCTTGAGCACTAATTGTTGACCGTGATTGAAATCGTCATCGAGTAGCTCCTTTGAGTACTTGAACAAATCTCCCCAGTTTTCTAGTTTCATATCTTATATTTTAATCCTTAATTACTATCATTCAAATACATTCTATATTTAAATAGTATTCTATTAAATGTTGTGTTTTAATTAGGGTTTTGGGGTATTAAATTAATTATATTTCTTGAATTAAACAGCCTTAGGCATCCCTAATTGATTGTAAATTTTAATATCCACTCATTAATTAACCTCTCACATCATCTTATCTAATTCTGACAATCACATATTATAAGGAAAGCTTTTTTTTCTTAATATTTATGATTGGTAAGATAATAATTTAAATATAAATACTATAAAATTAATAATTGACTTAAACAATGGACAACCTTTTGCACGCTAAGTTTGATTCTGATGAGGAAGATGATGACTACATCCCAGATGAAGGTAATACTTATAATCATTCATATTAAGTATCAATTTTCATTCCTATACTGTATTCTCATAATTAATATAGATAAAGAAGATAAAAAGAACAAGAATAAAAATGGGAAGAATGATGACTACGATTCAGATAAGGAACTTACTGGAGTAGCTGGCTTAAAAGCTCAAAAGAGAAAGAAAGAAATTTATCTCTTAGTATTTTAATGTTAAATAGATGACTTATGGGCCATGATGAACGAGGAAGATGACTATTATAAATCTAAATCTAAATAGCAGAAAACACAGGAGAAATAAGTAATTGCCCCAGCTATTACACAAAAACAATCAAATACTAGTAATAACACTACTAATAGTATTTAAAAATAATCCGCCAATTAATTACCAACAAATAAAAAAGTAGAATAAATCAATTCAATAAGCATTAATTAAGATGAAGAGTAGAAATAATTGAATCAGTAAGCTGAAAAGCCTCAGGACGAGGCATTCAATGCAGCTCTTGAAGCTATCAGACAAATGAAATGTGAGTTAATTTTAACAAATAATATTCAAATTAACATTTGTATTATTTATAGAAAAACAGAGAGACTTATTGGTTCAAGATAAAGTGCGGTATGCAGGCCAAACTTACCAAGTTGAACGCAATGCAACTTAAAAAGACTTGAAATAAAGAGAAATACAAGACAAGAAGAAACTAGGAGGCACTTGTGGAGCTCTAGATGATTTAGTGGGTCTTATTAACGATTAAGGAAAGAATGTGAATGTGGTCGAGAAGTCTAAAATGGATTGGAGCAAGTACACAAAAGAAGAAAAGTTAGAGGCTGAGTTTGAGAAGAACAGGAAGGATGGATAAACCAATTTAAAAAATTGTTAATAAAGATTAGGATAAAGGATTAAGATCAAATGTGAATAAATTTGAATAATTTGATTACTTAAATACAATAAAAGCTTAAAAAATTAATAGGTTCATAATCTGCGGAAATATTATATCATAACATTTCCCCAAAAAACATATATTATATTTTGTCAACTACTTTTTGACTTTATTATAAATAAATTTATTCATAAAATTCCAAGCAAATTAATTATTAATCTCCCATTTTTTCAATGATTAAAGGGCTTTATTTGGCTAAGAAAAAATTCTTGGATTAGGTAACTGAGACTGAATATGAATACAAGAAGCAAATTGAAAAAGCTACTCTTTAGCAGAGGAAATGATAAAAAGATGCTGAGTATATATTATGTCTCTTTTAGAAATTTTTTGTAATTTAATTTCTTTATTTCAATCTATTATACATGATCAAACTCATCATAATGAATAATTTGATTGATTTTATTAGATCAAATGTGATATTTATAGATTTATAAATAATTAAAACATGGGTTGTTACTAAGTCAGAAGAGTGGAAGACGAATACATTTAAGATTTCGATCCAACACTAGCACCTGCTCATTCCAAAGACACAACCCAAATTGAAAATGAAAGTTTATTAAAGCGAGTCTATGCAAAGTGGGGTTTCAATAAAATAGGGAAAGTAAGAGAAATTTGCTCATTAAGTGCTGCTTCTTCTAAACCTGATTAATTAAAAAACAGAGGAGATATGTTGAGTTCAGAAATAATAAAAATGGAAATGTTAACTGATTCATTAGTAATTACTGCTTCATTAGATCATACTATGCGAGTGTGGAACATTTTTGAGAATAAATTGATGTTTGAAATTCTTCTTAATAAACCAATTTAAAACTTGGCAATAGTTCCTGGCAAGTACTTAATCGGTGTTATAGGGTAAAAAGGGGTAAATTAAACTTAGTAATTATATGTTTGGGACTCAATTATAAATTAATTTGATCAGAGTGATGTACAGCTGCATGGAAGATATGAATTGGATTAGTAGGCCATGTGCCTTTGTGTTATGTCCTTCACAAATGACAAGTATCTGGTAATTGGCACTTAACATGGAGATTTAATTATTTGGGATTTAGAGACTTTCGAGATGAGCGATGAGCTCAGTTTGCATAATGGAAACGCTATTAATGATATAAAAGAGTGTAAAATAAATTTCAGATTGAAAAGTTGCCTCATCACAGGTAGTTCAGATGGTACTATAAAAGTCATATCAATGAGGTTTGATTAGTAGAAATTTGTAGAATTAGCACAGCTTAACTGTGGAAAACGAGAAGACATAGTAAGTGTGGCTGAATTAAGGAATTATATGATTGTAGGTGCCACTAGACATCAATTATATTTCTGGGTTCTCGATAATATAAAAAAGCCAATTAAAGTTCAGAATACTCATACGATGCCAATTTATAAAATAATTTCAGTTGATGATGGCTAATTTGTGCTTAGTGTGGGAACAGATGGGAAATTAGGCGTTTGGAAAGGGAAAAACTAAAAATTAGCGTATCACTCGCACCCACTTCATAACTAAACAATTACTGATATCGTAAAGATTGGTGATAGAATAGTTACAACATCTTTAGATAAAACACTGAGAATTCATGAAATTGTATATTTATTTAATAATCATGAATGGGTTTGATTTTAATAGTATTGACTTAATTTAAATTAGATTAGTAATTTAATTCAAATTTCAATACTTCAAAAGCTGTTATTCAATTCTTCTCTTACTGTCTTTTAATTTCTAAATGACTTTATCATACTTTTAATTTTAATTGTTTATTTGTTGCAAAAATACTGGATTTATTTTCTTTGCAAGATCATGGTCTTTTTTCACAACACTTCTATCATCTATCAACATTTATAATAAATAATTAATTAAAAACTTAATATAAATTAAAGCCATAGTTATCAAATATGCCCTATGTTATTAGACGCTTTGGTGATCTACTCATAGCAATAATCTCAATTATTTAGCCATCCTCATTATAATTTAAAGTTTCTTGAGATTACTTCATTTGAACTGTTCCATGCATATTATCAAATTAACTCTATTGATAGTCTTACTTTAAATCCCCAACGCTTCTGATTGGAGACTAACTTTTCTGAGTTCTGTTATTTCTAAATGGATTCTTTTACATCTCATTTTTCCTGGTTTAATCATATTCATCGTCTGAGGATGTAAGAATCTCTTGATCTTTATACCTTAAAGTTTACATGTCCTCTAAGTTCTTTGGTGATAGCTTAGCTGTACTGTTATTATTAAGTATTAAAGTATTTGAAATGTAAGTAGGTGCTATAGATTATTGATACTCTAAATCTGATCTTAAATCCAATTCACTAGTTTCTCTAAGTTAACCATGATGCTTCACTTGTAAGTTATTCTATCCTTTCATAAAATTAGAGTCTAAACTGCTTTTAATTCTATTCATCGCATGTTTGTTGTATTTATTTATAGTACTCTAGTCATTAATACTCCCTCTAGGACTTAAATATGTGGATAAAGAACTTTTATCTTTAAAAGTTTCATAATTATCTTGATTAGAATTTAAGTTGTTAGTATGGTAAGATGTTGGGCTTAATAATCCATGATTGAAATTTCTATTGCTCTTATTTTTAATTAGAGGATCTTTTTGATTGATTTACCTGAAATCATAATACTTTGGACTTGTCTATTTTTGTCCAAATTTAGCTCGATCATCATATTCAATTCTCATGCCTTGTATTTACTCTATGAGCTTTTCTTACATCATAAATTTTTATTGTTTTAGGTCCTTAATTTGATCTAGAGTAACCTATTTTTAAACATTTTCAGAGTTTCTTTGCGGAGATGGTTACTAGGCATATCCCTGAAATTTTTAAGTTTATACTTAGGGATGCTTCTGGGTTGATTTCAAAGCAGGTAATTAAGTAAGGGAACTTTAAACACTCAGACTTTACTCAACCGTGTTTAAAATTGATTAGATATTCATATTTTGTTTTCTAGCTGTATTTTTCAGATCTTGTTTCAAACTCACATACAACTTACATGTCCTATTCTTTTCAATTTCTTCATCGATTTCTTTAGGGAGATAGCGTGATTGCTAAAAATATTGTGACATTTACTTAAGTTATGCTTACTTTATCTACAAAAGCATTGCTTATTCGTTGCTAGTAGTTTTACTTGCCAGTTACTTATGGAAAGAAATTTGATTCCTTAGATCCATAATTATCACATTTATAACGTGTCCCAGTTAATTCTATGATTTAATGCCGACCTGTGTTTTCATCGGTCCAGATCTATTTATTTGGCATATCCCGTTTCTTTTTCTCATAAATTAAATCCATTTTGATATATATAATTAATAAATTAAGATCAAATAATGTTAAAATATATTAAACAATATAAATTCAATAAATAATCTTTAGCTTAGGATTATTATCTAATATTTCCTATATAAACTAAAGTTTTGACTTTGACACATATCCATAGTTATCCAGATAGCATCTCTAAATCTTTAATGTTTCAAGTGTATTGTTGAAACAAAAGTCTCTCAATAAATCTCTCTAAACAAAGCCATTCCCATTTAAGTTCAATTATTCAATAGCTTCAAATTTACCACTTCCAAGAGAGAAATACTTTGGCAAAGAAGTTTCAATAAATTTATCATTAAGAGCATTAAATTTTAGGTTCAGTTTTCTTAAGGATTAGTAATTTTGTAAGTGATCTAGTATTATAGTTACTGCATCAGCTAGCAAATTTTATGAAATATCTAATTCTGATAAGTTTAATTTTAAATGGCTTTCACCTTACTTTAAGATTTCAACCAATAAATTTGCAAATTTAGTATTTTAATAGGTGAATTCAGAAACTTTTGCCAACTTAAGTACAGTGAGGTTTGAGAAATTAAAGGAGATAAAGAATTTTCCTATAGTATTCATTGCTTCAAGATCCAAAAAATTATGTGACATATCTAGGTAGTAAAGTTTTTCTCTTTCTTAGGCTTTCATAATTTTAGGAAATCTTTCACTAAAGAAGCCAGTTTGCAAGCAGCAGTTTCTCATAGTTAACTCTTTTAATTACTTATTTCTTACAATGATTGACTCAAGTATATTTTCTGAATCATTTAAAAGATTAAATTGAGCGTTGTGCATATAAACTTGATATACTGACTGCCAGTTTGTAATTTATCTTGGTGGATTCCTTCTGTTTTAGCTTTGATTTCCTTGTAAATTTGGCAATTCTTCCATAGGCAACTTTGTTATTTTAGTTCTGAAACAGCCATCCAAATGCAATGAATTAAGCTGAGTAAATTTGTCAAAGAATACCTCAGCAGCCATATTTATTTAGTTAATAATGACCTTTCTTAACTTAATTCTCCTTACGTTATTTACAAATTTGATGTTTTTACTATTACTGGCGAAATGAGCAAAGAATTTATCACAAAAGCTCTGGCAGCATTCATTAAATTCTAGCTCTGTAATCATAGGAAACTTTTCTATAGATTGTATCAAAGACTCAACTGTGAAGATATTTTCGCTTTTTACTTGAATGAAAGTAATTTTTTCGATAGAATATAGTTTGTCGTCTACCAATGGCTACATGAACTTTCTTGTCATAAATTTATTAAGAAGAGTGATGTTCTGGAATACCAATTCGTTCACATAAGAAGCTTATTTCATGAAGTAATTACTCAGAACTGTGAAGTAGCTTCTCTGCTAATCTTTATCAAGCAGATCAATTTAAAAAGTCATGTCACCAATTGGGATCTTTCTGTAGCATTTAGGTATTGATTTGTTAAAGAATATCTTATTTAATCTTCTTAATTTTATATACTCAAGAAAGTTCAAATACTCTAAAATGTTTGTATATAAGTTATGGTTAAGTTGTAACTTTTACCTACTCTTAATGATCTTTTTTTCCATTACTATATTTTACTAATATTTATTTATTTCTGTTGTATTTAAATATACATATTTTAAAGTAAATACTCTAAGATAGCATTAAGCCCTTGTTTCTGAATGAAAATGTCTTTGATGTCATCACTATAATTGCATAGATTAACAAGAGCTTGAGCTGACAGAGAAGACAAATTATAGTTTCCAATCTTCATATAGTATTAATTAATGCTCAAACTAGATTGATTAAATTCAATTTTATTGTGACTTTCATCTCCTTTCTTCTCCACTAGGAACACCAGACTGTTTATCCTTTAGGCCCCACCTAGCAGTGACAACCAGAGTCCACTATCCTTAATACTCTCTTAATATTCCTTCTCTTTTTCAGCAAATAGCTTGATACACATTCCACAACAGGCACAAGCTTACCTTAATATCTAATAATTTCTACTCAGCAATTAGACTTGAGTAATAATAATACTGAGATCCAAGAAATCTGGATAATCTTTTGGATTTAAGAAGCTAAACTCTTATTGCAAATAGCCACTTTCAATTATCACTATTAGAACATTTTCATTGTAAACTTGACTTTCATGAGAACTGATAAAATTCTTTATTATAGTTGTGATTGGCTCTTGCCTTCTCTCAAATTTTCTATCTTTATCTCTAATATGCAATAAGTACACTATTTCTTCCTTTAAGTTCATTTCATCCTGGGATTCAGTAACATTTTAGATCATCTTCACAAATGTTTAAAGAGTAAATTAAGACTGTAACAAACCTCCATTCATAATATGAGCTAAGTATCTAGCAATTTTCTCAGTCCAATTTGTATTATTTTTGACATGAAATGAAACTTCTTCAAAATTTTTAACTATCTCGGCTGGACTTCTCTCAACATATTCATCTTTTCTTACTAACTTCATGCCTTTGAGTTGTCTATTGAGTTCTTTGGGATATTCACCATTATATCTTGAGAGAATGGTCAAAATACTCCTCAAGTAATTCACTGCAAAAGTTATGCCAATTGGTTATATGTTTAAGTTATAGTGATAAAAGTTCATTGTGTCCTCATCCATAAGTAATGCATTTGACTTTTCCTCGATGATATTTTTGTAAATGGTATTATAGCGTTGAGTGGGGTAAACTGAATCTGCAAGGAAATGGTGAACTTAAGCTAAATATAGGTCTGATGATCTGAACTCACCAACTTGTCCATGCTCGTTATGAAAATCAAAGATTGATATTATTACTATGTCTTGAAATAACTCCATTAGTGGTGGTATAAATTTACGTCTTAGCACTGTAACAAACAAGTCATTATTTCATAGTTCTGATGTGTACATCCCAACAATTAATCAATGCTTTATCAGCAGTTAAGTTGTATTTCCTTATATATGGTTTGCTAGACATGATATAGTATTACGTTTTAGCATCGATCCTGGACAAAGCTAAGTTTTGAGCAAATTCTTGAATGTCTCTTCTGTGATCAGGCATTTTACACAGATAATCAACAGGTATAAATTCTGATATTTACACAACTATATTTTCTCTCTATTCCACATTTATATATTCAGATTCTTTGCCCTTCTTCCTGGCAAATAGTTTAGGCAAGAAAAACTTGTAACCCTTGAATTCAATTGGTCTATAACCCATAGGTGCTGCTAAGATGCGTGAAGGTATTTTATTTTGATGTTTTCCTGATGCCATATTTGAAAAATCTTTACCTCTTGTGTCAATTTTTTACCTTAAAAGCAAAGGAAACTTTGCGAAAATTCTATATCTGTACTCTTATTAACTAAAAGAGATCATTTTTAAGAAACTTAATTTAATTTATAAATTCAGAAAAATAAAGACATTAGAAAGGCTATTCCTAATAAAATGAAAATTGAAATTTTCTAAGTTGTTAATCCAAAAGAGCAAGTTTCATCTGCTGACACGCTGCTACATATTGCTTATGATTATAAACTTAAAAGATGTCTATTTTTGTTGTTTATAATTAATTTATGAAAACAACAAATTCTTTATGGTAATTAAGAATTAAAAATATAAAGATTATTTTTATTTTATTTTATATTTTACACACTTATATGCATTTTTATGTTTTTCTTAATTTTGGAGTAGTTTATCTTTATTAGTAATAATTAATTATTTATCTACATGAAATCTCTTGATTTTATATAGCTTGATGTGGTTGAATACAGAAAATAATGTATAAATAACTTCAAAATTTAAATAGATTTAAGTTTTAAATTCCTATAAAGTAAAGTTGGAAATTATTTTGACTTACACTAGGACATCTCTCTTCCCATAAATCACAAATAAACCCGCACAAGGCTTGTTCTTACTATAAATCAATCATCACTACTTTTATGTTTAAATTTTACATTGTACGAGTCTTTGCATCTGGGGATGCTGTAAGCGCAAAATACATCTCTAGCAATTGCCAGACAATCATTTGTAGGGTCTTCATCTGCGGTTTATCTTAGTTTCCATCTTGCTAAGATTTCTTTATACATATTTTTTGCTTCTAAAATAGAAAATATTAAGCAACACATTAGAAATTATAGAGTGTTTAGTTTGTGTATAAAACCTTACTTTAATCATAGTCATTGATATTATAGTAAATATTCTCTGAAATAGGCCAAGAAATCTATAAGAAAAATATTATAAACTATGTAAATTACAGCTCCATAGCAAAATAAGGTTCATCCTAGAGATCTATATCCCAACATGTCTTCCAGCTTTATCCATCTATTCTCAATAACAGCATGCTAAATTCAATAATTTACATTAATTTATAAAATAAATTCTTGAATATTAAATAAATTAATGATTGTACCGAAGCTATAATCAAATTTAAAGTCTTCATTTTGAATTTTATAATATTATAACTATAATTATAAATTAAATTATTGATAAATATATACTTAATAAGGATATTTGTAAAAATAAAAACAATAGAGACAATTACCTTAAAAAATAAAACATGAAGTTGCATTTGATAAAAATAAAACTAAATGTTCTTTTTAGATTCTTAATTAAGACTTGATTGATTAACGACTTAAAATGATATTTTCTCAAAATGAGTATTATTTAAGTAATAATAAGGAAATAATATAATGTCAACAACGACTTCTCCAGCTATTTTGAAAGCTCTCTCAGCAATTGTAAATGACTCCTTAAACTATGTCTCTCTGATAGAATATATGGAGGAGCAGTACTACCTAGTATTGGGTCGATTCTCCTTCTACTTCATTAAAAATGATTTGAGTTAGTGTTAAGCATCAATAAAGTATGCTCATTTGGAGAGATGCCTCACAGACGAGAAGAAGGTCACACTCATCCAACTATAATTAAGTGACAACAGAGATCCCACACATCCACAGAAGTTGAATATTTACTCGCAAGACAGAATTACGCTTATAGATTCGTTTATTTGCTATTGGTAGATTGACTACATGTACAGATATATAAATATCTGTAAAAACTAGAACATAATAAGTGAATCTATAATTTAAAAATTTAGTGATTTAATGGAGGACAATAATGATGGAAGTGCCTAAGTGAGTGATGAGCAAAGAAAGAAGGTCATGAATTATTTACAACAGCTATACATTGCACTCAAAGAATTAATTGACTAGACAAGGACAGCCATTAAAGAAAACGATGATGATTTCGATCACATTACTACTTGCTTGCAGAAATTCAAGGATGATTCTACGTAAAGTCTGATAGATCTAAGCCAAAAGAATTTCAATGAACAGATTAAACTTGAGGATAATTTACATTTTTTATTAGAATATTTGCTTATTTTAAGATTTCATTAATTTTGAATGTGTTCGAGTGGTCGAAGCAATTCAAATAAGATATTGAAGTTTACACAATTTTACAGTCAAATGTTCAATTATTAACTGACTGGAAAACAGAAATGAAAATTTACATTGCAAAGAGTCCCTTGATAAAGAATTCATTATGAAATAAATTTACTTGGGTTAATTTAAGTTTAATTTAGAAATTTATCAATAATAATGTATATCAATTTTTATTAATCAGTCACTCCGTCAAAATAGTTTCTCTCTATAAAACCATGTGAATTTCTTTGAGCCAAGGAAATCAGGTTTATCAATGAGGAAAAATCTGATTGATTATTCCCTCAAACTAAGTATGAAATTGTCCCAGTCTTGTTCCTCCTTCTACTGATCAGTCATGTCCGACCTATATGGTTGGAATTCCTCCCACTTAATTTTTATTTCATCTTCATAGTACATTTTAATTTAGCCAAATAGCTTCTCCATAAACTCTGATAGTTCAGAGAGCACGAATTCTGAGATACCCTCAGGATCTTTCATTGTCAAACCGTTTTAAGAAGTGATTTCTGTCATAATATGCTAGATTACATCTTAATTGTAGACTACTGCTTGCTTCTTGAGATTTTTACTCGATTCTACATACTATGGATTCAACTTTTGGCTTTCATAGTAAATCATAATATTAATCAATTACATATTACATATGAATGCTTGTGTTTACTATTTCTTATGGAAATGCTTCATCTTGAGATATTTCAAAAGTATCTCCTTGAACTTCTTTTCATAGTCCTAGGCAAGACCACATCCTTCAAAAACTTTGAACATCTATGGTTATTGACCAGTTGACTGTCCAAGTCTCTGATTATCCTAGGACTATTAAATAGATATTTACTATTAATTTTGATATTATTATTATTCATAATTAATTTGATTTTATTGCTGATCGAATTGGTGTTGACTATCCGGGAAATATTGCTCTGTTGGCTACACTAAGTTTTGATTAAGTTATTGTTAATTTTAGTGTTCCTGCTGGTGATTATCAATAGCTTAATTAAATGAATAATTTGGTAGAATTTCTTGACCAATGTTCGAGAATGGAGCATTTACATTCTTATTAATTTCATTGAGGTCATTGTTGGATTGTTGCTGAGTTTTATGCTTCTACATCATTTATTTTTTGCTTTCTATCAGGTCTAAATTAGCTTTAATGGCATCCTCACTAAGCTTCTATTTATCTTACTCCTGCTCTTAATCATTTAATAACTTCTAAGCTGCTTGTTATTTAGCTTCCTAAGAATAAAGCTGCTTCAAAGTTTCCTGCTAAGCCTCTGAATCTTGATTTTCAAATATTGTAAAATAATGATAAAAATGACAAGATTTCTTCTTCGCTTTGATAGATTTGACTTTGTGGCCTTAGAATTTTATTGATTTTTTTATTTTTAAGAATGGGATTCCTAAGTTTTTGATTGTTTGTCTGTTTAAGAATCAGCTTACTTTTCTTAAACGCCAATTTAATTACTAAGTTGAATTTAATTGTTAAGTAAAACTATCTAAACACATAAATTTTGATTATAATTATGAAAGCGCCCTGAAAATTTTTAATTCACAAATATAAAAAAATAGAAAAAAGACCTTCTATATTTAAATAATTGCATTTAATTTTATTTATTAATCTAATTTAGATAAATTAAAGGCTATGGGGAAGCATCCTCCACCCCCCTAATGTATACTTTTTATTTTGTAGTAAGATAGAGTTTTTAACGCTGAGTAATAGTAGCTAATAAACTACTAGTATGAGATCAATAGTTTTTTAGCTATGACCTCTTATAAGTCAAAAAATGATATATAAAATCATAATAAAATTAACAAAAATTTTCAATTTTTATAAAATTATCGATTTAAGTGGAAATTTAATAAAATATGCAAATCTTATTTAATTATTATTAACAAAATTAAAAAATAAAAATTATTCTCTCTTATAAAATAAATGCAAAAACAATTAGTTTCAATTTATTGTCAATAATTAAATAAGATTTACATATTTTATTAAATTTCCACTTAAATCGATAATTTTATAAAAATTGAAAATTTTGTCAAATTTATAATGATTTTTATATATAAAAAGTAACTTTGATGATGTCATAGCTCCAAAACTATTGCTCGCACACCCCATGTTTATTAGCTACTATTAATCAGCGTTAAAAACTCTATCTTACTACAAAATAAAAAGTATACATTAGGGGGGGTGGAGGATGCTTCCCCATAGCCAAATTAAATTAATTAATGGTTTATATATTTTCGATAACCTATCTATAATAATTTGCTAGTGATTAAAAAGTACAAAAATATTATCAAATTAATGATAAAAGAATTAAAAAGCAATATAAGATATATCTGATCATAAAATGGCATTTATCACTAAAAAAAGTTTAAATTAAATCGCACGATTCGGTGTAGTAAGGAGCCAAGGTAAAGATAAAGTATCTAATCAGAACAGCTAAAAAATGACGAAACGAAATTTCAAGTACTCAAATAATAAAATAAATATAAATAGGAACATAGAAAGATTATAACTTTATATTTTCAATAATAGCTTATAAAATTCTAATAATAATATATTCAAAATTACTAATTATCAATTAATCATAATTAATTGAAAGTAAAAATATGCTTGCATCAATACAAGAGATAGTTAGAAAGTAATAAATACTCATCATAAACTTAAACTGTTTTAATAATTGAAATATTTAAAATAAATTAAATTATCATATTTCTTCATTGTAAAGCACGGCTATATCTATTATTTTATTGCCTATTTAAAATTTTGCATTTTAATAGATAAACAGATAAAAATTAATGCATTAATAATTTTTAAAAGTTTTTACTTATAAAGTTTTAATGACAAATTTACAAACTTACAATAAATTAATATTCTATCAATTTGTTGGAATTATGTAGAAGAGTTATATATTAAGAAAATATTATTTAGAAATTAAATAATTCTTTTCAATAGGTATAAATTATTTAATAATTTTAAAAATCTATATAAATTATTTAATTAATTTTAGGATTGTATTTTCTCAGTACATGGTAAAACTTAAGTCTATATCTTGTCACTTATCTATTCCTGATTTGTTGATACAACTTATTGCTGAATGGGTGACTACTTTTGAATTTGCTTGATGTTGATTTTAGTAGGGCTCTCTCTAAAGCTTTCTTATTAAATTGAAATTGTGTTATCAAATATAGGAGCGTTATTAATTGGAGTCTAGTTCAAAGAGTTCTTTACTTTTTAAATGTCAAATATCTGGTGGTAACTACCTTAATGTGCTAGTTTTATTCTCTTATTTTGCTGGTGCTATTGTTCTTGCATTAATAAAGATGACTCTGAATCCTTTTCATCGCTACAAACTTCTAGATCATCCTTTTTATATACCCTACTAGACTCAGCATCGACAAGTTTTTTCTCTATTGTTTTAGCTACTTTATTGCTTAAATTTAGTTGCATTTACATAGTCTAGAGGCTATCTTAAGACTTTTTGTGTTAGGGAAGTCGAATAGTAGTGGGAGTTTGATTTGAATTTTACTATTCTTCGGTCTTAACCGTCTATGAGGGCACTTAATTGTTGTGCTAATAGTTTTTATTCGCTCTTTTTACATCTTCAGGGTGTTTAGACACTCCAGGTGCTTGGTCAAAATTCTTAAAGTCTTGAATTTAAGGAGCAAATTTTGAGATTTTATTCTTTTTTTACTGTGTCCCTGACTAACTCTGCTCATTCACTGGACTCATTGGTGACTGCATTGAGACTGCTGAAATGTCCTTAAGTTGTAGAGGTGGAGGAATGACTCTTTTATAGTTGCCTTTTATCTTACCACTTGCACAACTATTGTCAACTAACTTTTAATTATCAATTTTTATGTTGCTATTGTTGTTTGACTCAGAATTTTCAAGCGAATTTTCACCAGACTCTAAAATTATTTGCTCTTCTGCCTATCCCAAGAATTCTTTTTCATATTGTTTCTTATTTGTGAACGACATTAACTCATAGGTCGAGTTTGGATCGTAATCTTAGTTGTGAGCGTTATGAATAAAAGCTTCAATCAAAAAGTTGTGTAAACATTAAATGTTTTTAATATGTTTATATTTTTTAGATATTATAAATTTTAG